>JBBPMK010000037.1:0-111556 GCA_038090295.1 Boletus semigastroideus | reverse complement strand
TGGAATGATGAATGGATCTTTCTTTTGTTTTGTTTTTGTTATGGTGTTTGCGCGGCCGAGTTCCTGGGGCTTGCCTGTTCGGACGGGGGTGCGCTGAGAGGTGGAGCGATCGAGGGCGGGGAGGGCTGTGGTGGGGGGAGCTGGGGCGGGGCGGTACGAGCTGGGGGACGGTGCGGACGGTGCGGACGGGGAGGGGACGATGAGGGATGGGATGGACTTTTTCGGGGGGGGAGGCGCGGGTCGCTAGAGAAGAAAAGAGGTGAGGACATGGGCAAGGAAGAAGGGGAGATGCGCACCGAATTCTGGAGGGCGGGGTCGGGGATAGACTTTTGGTATGGGGACGTTTCTACGGCGCCCATCTTGTCCCAGACGTCGCCGTGGCCTTCCTGGTAGAACTTGACGATGTCCATGACGGCCTGGGGGTTCTTTTCCTGCTCTGATCTGGAAATGCCGCTCTCCTGGAGGAGCTGCTGCCACTCCTTTGGGAGACCGGTGAACTCGCCGGTGGAGGAGTTGAAGCCGACGTGGGTGAGGTGGACCGGGTCGTAGGGAGTGCTGATCTCTGGGCGCTTTGAGGTGTTGAGAAAGTCGGACATGAAGCCGAGCATGCCCTTTTTCGACTTTGTCGCGAGGGTTGCGCTGCGAGATCTGGTGCCGGTTGAGGGCGGGATGGGGATGTCGACGGGGGGGAGGGGGTCTGACAGATCGGGGGCAAAGGGGGGGTCGGGAAGGGAGACGGCGGCGGGGACGGAGAGACGGCGTGCTGCAAGGGAGGCGCTGGTAGGGAAGATGTCGTTGAGGGTTGCGGTGTTGGCGCGAGACGGGCGAGGCGGGGGTGAAGACATGATGGACGACCTGGATGCTGCTGCGAACGGGTCTATGTGGTCGACGCGGGAAGTGGGTGGCGCTGACGACGAGAGCTTACGAGCACGAGGCGGGGGTTTCTGGAGGGAATTTCGTACGACGGGTTGTCTGAAAGACGGGGGAGGGGGAGGAGGAGGAGGAGGAGGGGGAGCCTGTCTAGTTGGGTGGAAGGCGGCGGGGTCGTTGTAGTTGGCGGCGACTTGAGCGGTGAGAGAGTGCAAGTTTGCGTCTCTGAGCAGATCTGAATACTCTTGAATGGACTCGCGGGAGGGTCGATGATACTCGATCGTAATTTTGGAATGTCGCCTCGACGAAGTCATGGCGGATGAGAGAAGAGATGGAAAATGTCGACTTGTCCACCCCCACCCAACTTGAACTCAAAGGCGGTCCTCGCCGATCAGAACGTCGCCGTCTCCGTTCATTTTGACATCGATTTACCAACTTATCGCACCAAGAACGAAGGTCGTGTATCAGCACCAATCGCGATGTCGCTCGACGCTCTCGACCTCCTCTTTCTCTGTCTTGAACGGTCCGGCGTAGACCTCGCCACCGTCGCAGCCGTCTCAGGTGCCGCTCAGGTGAGTTCGGGTCTCTGCTGCCGTGTGCGTCACGACTTGACATACCCATAGCAACACGGATCTGTCTACCCTTGCCAGCTTGCACCCAGACAGTCCGTTGTCACAGCTCGCTCCTATCGCCTTTGCCCTCCCAAACGCCGCAATTACCACACAGGACTACGCTCATCTCGAAGCCGCGCTGGGTGGTCCACAGCGACTCGCAGATCTCTCTGGCTCTCGTGCGTACGAGCGCTTCACCAGCTCTCAGATCGCCCGCGTACGCTTCCCTGTCTTTCCGCTCCTACTCGCCCTCATTCCTCCCACAGATCCGCAGACTCCATCCGGACGCATACCGTTGCTCGGCCCGCATCTCCCTCGTCTCCTCCTTCCTCGCGTCCCTCTTCCTCGGTCATGTCGCACCCATCGGGGCAGCGGACGCCAGTGGCATGAACCTCATGAACGTCCTCACCGCAAAGTGGGACGACCGCCTGCTCCACGTCTGCGGGGGCCCTCAACTCCGCGCAAAGCTCGGCCCAGATCCCGTCCCCGGTGGCACCATCCTTGGCACGATCTCCAGTTGGTGGGTCGCCAGATATGGTTTCAGTCCCGGCGCGTCCCTCTCTCCGTCCCCTCCACCCTCTCATCCTTGCCAGACTGCATCGTCACACCCTTTACCGGCGATAACCCCGCCACCGTCGCCGCCCTCTCTGCACCCGGCGACGCCCTGCTCTCCCTCGGTACTTCCACGACGCCCTTGCTCCCCATCCCTCCAGCACCCACGTCGCCAAGGCGCTTCACCACCTCTCACCTTCTCTCCCATCCGACCACACCCGATGCCTACATCGCCATGCTCTGCTACAAGAACGGCGCGGTAGAGTTGCAAACAACGACTGGCGCACGTATAACCAGCTTATCGAATCCACTCCCGTCGGCAATAACGGCTACATGGGCTTTTACTTTCCCTCCCCGGAAATTATCCCTCCAGACGTGCTCGGCGAGTTTCTCTTCACCACAACCGACGGTCACCTACCCCCGTAGACTCGATCCCCTCCCAGGCCCATCCTCGCGCAATCCTCGTCCATCAAGTCCCGCATCGCTGCCATCCTCCCTCCAAACTCGCCCCCTCTCCGCAGAATCGTCCTCACCGATGGGTCCTCTACCAACCACACCATCAGACAACTTGTAGCGGACCTCTTTCGCATTATCGTCTACGTCGCAGAGTCAAACGAAGCCGCTGCGATGGGCGGAGCTCTCCTCGCCAAGTTTGCCTGGTGGAAACAACAGAACTGTGTGACATTTGAGGAGATGGGCCACGGCAGCTTGGAACACGTCGCTGAGTCCAAGCTCGAGGTGACAAGACTGTAGACCAGCTCGTGGAGGTTTACCGTGCGTGTGAGGAAGCGGTGGTACTACGAGCGTTTACGTAGCGATACTACATCTCTACTTGGTATCCTGCTATGTTTTCAAGATACAGCAACCTGGTATACTGTACCGTGCGACTGCGTGCTAGGAACTTGACCATGAACCAGGACTCGTCCAAGAGACCCCTCCACGAGGAGCCCGGCCCCTCTGCGCCGTCCAAACGAGCGCGACTCGAACCCACCACCAGCCAGCAAACCGGACAGCGGGACGCAGCCGGTTGGGCCAAATCACGTCGAGCCAAGGAGAAGCAGACCAAAAACGCCGGTCGGCGTCGCGGGCCCCGTCACGTCGAACCCGCCCCCTCGGACCCAAAGAACGAGGACGAAGACGGTCCACGACAACCAAGGCTGCCGAAACGCATGACGGCCTTGCTCCTCGGTTTCTGTGGGTCCGGATGCAGCGGTATGCAAATGTGCGTGCGATCCAGTCACCTCGTCGCACGCTCTCTGAGATCCCCTCCAAAAGCCAACCCAACGTGAAGACGATAGAGGGCGTCTTGTTTGATGCGCTGGTTCGCGCCGGGGCCGTGTCCAGGGACAACGCCAATGATCCAACCAAGGTATTTCAACGTCCACCGCCCGCTGGTCCTCCAACTGAGTGTGCTTTGCAGGTCAGTCTCGGACGTGCGGCTCGTACGGACGCGGGCGTACACGCCGCAGGCAACGTCGTCTCCATGAAACTGATCGTCAACATTCCCGGCGTCCAAGACTGGGTCGCGCGTATCAACGAAGAACTCCCGCCGGACATACGCGTCTGGGGAAAAGTGAGTACATCGTTCCCTTGCCCCGCGTCGGCTGGTAACGCTACTGCGAAACAAGGTCCGCGTGCAGGGCGGATTCAACGCACGACTGTACGACCTTGCTTGTCCTGGCCGCTTTTCCTTATCTACGTCCACAGATCCTGCGATAGTCGCAAGTATACTTATTTCTTCCCCTCCTATCTGTTAATCCCTCCCAAACCAAACTCGCCATTTGCACGTGGACAACATGTTGAAGGGGCTTCGTCCAAAGTGCAGCACCCCTTTTGGGATGTCCCAGGTGCAGATTCTCCCAGCCCGGAAGAAGACCTGGTTCGCAAGCGACGATGGAGGGTCAGCGCGCAAGATGTAGACAGGCTGCGGGCCGCTGCGAAAAGATTTCAAGGCACCCACAACTTTCACAACTTTACCGTCGGTCGCGACTTTTCAGACCGTAGCAATCAACGTCACATGATAACAATTCAAGTCGGTCTTTTCTCGCGTCGTGTCCCAGACTTATTCTCAACGCGATCGTTCGTCGGTAGATCGCGGACCCTGCCGTGCACGGTGATACGGAATGGATCAACGTGCTCTTTCACGGACAGAGTTTCATGCTACACCAGGTATGTCAGTAGGTCTGAAACGAGCGTGCGTTGTGTTCAAATCAACATTCAGATAGTAAGTTTGGCTGCGAGGATTCTGGCCGTCATTTAATCCCACGTTTCGAAAGCGTAAGATGATGTCCGCCCTCGTCCTGTCCTGCCGGACCGGAACGCCCGCCGATATCATCGACGAGGTAACGCCTCACCCACGCTCGATCTGCCATCGCACTGACACCGCGTTCAAGCTCTACGGCCCGCGCATGGTCCTCGTGCCCAAAATGCCCGCTCTGGGGTTGCTCCTCGAGCACCCCATCTTTGATTCCTACAATCAAAAGGTGACGACGGCCAACCGACGCGAACAGCACAACGCATCCCACGTCGACTTTCGTCCACCGATCGACTTTGAGCAATACCGAAGCGCGATCGACGCGTTCAAGCAAACGTTTATCTACGAGGACATGCGTGCGACAGAGGATCGGTTCGGCATGTGCGTCGTCCTTGTGTGCGACGCGATGGATGCTGACGGAATGCCCTTCCAGTTTCGATGCCTGGATTCGACACGTGGACGATTACCAAGGCAGCGATCTGTCGTACTTGAACCCGAGGGGTATCATCCCTGCAGCTGCGGTCATCAAAAAGGACGTCAAGAAGCGACCAAAGCCCTTCAAGGAGAGCAAACGTTTCGACGTGACCAACATCGAACAACTCAAGGACGCACCCCCACCGCCAGAAGAGGAGAGCGAATCCGAAGAGGAGCGTATGAGCAAGCCTGCGCTGGAAGACATGGAGGGATAGGTTTAGGAGTAGATTAGACAATGTCGCTACGATATCTCTCCCTCCGAGTCACGACTGGAACTTGCGCATCGTTTGAATTTCGTCGAGGAGCGCTTGCAACCGATCGTCGTCGATCTTGACGAGACTAGGAAAGACGGTGTGCTCGCAGACGTACGAAACGCAAGGGGAGGCATACCTCGGTATGACGCTCTTGGATTCCTCGGCGGTCGCCGGACACAAGTTGGCAATCTGGGCCGTCTCAAACTGCGTCAGCGCGGGCTCGCGTCGGAGCGTCCTGTCGTCGCGTCAGAATATGCGATCCGGAAGAGAACACACGTGTGACGTACTCTCGAACGGCGCTCGCAGAGTCGGTCGTGCTAAACTTGGCAAACGTCTTGACGTACTCGAGGGTCTTGTTGTAGACGCTGTCGCACGGCATCAAGGTCGAGACTTGAACAGCGGACGGTACGATACGTACGCGGTGTCGGGGGCATCTTTGTCTCTGTTCTCGAGCAAGTACTTGACCTCGGAGATGAGCAAGCAACCAGCATTGTTGAACTCTGGCGCAATGTCATATTGGAAACAATAGAAACCCCGACGATACGCACCAGCACCGAGTTTCAGGGCAGATGCGTCCTCCTCTTCTGCATGTGTTCTGTGCCGCAATCGCGTGGTCATGGCTTTGTTTGGCAAAGGCCTTGGAAACAAACAAACATCTGCCCCAAAAAACAGTGTTATTGTTATTATATCTTTTACAGACATTTTATAGTTATATATATCTGTTCAATCCTCGCCTGCTACAGGAACAGCATTAAGAAACGTCGACTTGGATAATCCAACTCTACACTACGCAATACTGCTTCATATCGACGTTTCAGTCTGGCAAATACACGCATGCCATACCAATCCTTACCCCAAGTCTATCAGGTCGCCAATCCCACGGCACCGGCACCATTGGCGGTGTTCATGAGGCCCTCATTATCATCGTCTTCGACAGAGGGTGGCGTAACCTTGCCCACCAATATCGCGTTTTCGACTCCGCGCAATCTATCCCTGTCCTTGTCCAGTGGGATCGGATTGTGGTCCTTCCAGGCGCCTCTGGATCCGAGATTATCATGGACCCCTCTCGCGTGTGTACCATCGGACTCGTCTACTTTGGTGGTCGAGTTGCCACCGACGATAGGATGGTTTACAAGGACACTTCCCAACGTATTATGTCCTGGCAAGAGTATGGATCGGGAGTTGTTCCAGACTCCCGCTACCGTTACCCGCTTCTCTGCTGCGGGGTTTACCGTTAGTGGCGGAAAGTCTGTCGATTGAAGTGGAGGTGGGACTTGCTGTGCCCGTTGTCCATTGGTACGGGCAGGTGACATGTTTCGAGAGTTTGGATGGTCGTGATGCCGATGAGTAGAATGCAAAGTAGGCTGTGGCTTAAGGCCGACAGCCCAATCAGGTCTCGCGGGAAGAGGGTGTTGTGATGAAGTTGACGTGTACGTTCTCCGTGAAGACGACGACGTGGAAGATGTCTGGAATCGAATCGCTTGAGTCAAAAATCGAGAGTGAACGATGTGAGGAATAACTCACGGCTGGAGACGACGACTCGTCACTTGTTCTACCACCACCGTGCCCATTCGTACTTCCAGGATGCCTTCTGACCGTTGAGCTCAAACGCGGTCCTACCACCTCGCCGCCTCCGCAGGTTCTGCCTGCATTACCGTTCACTCCGAAACCACCCATGCCTATCCCAGGACCATAGCTCCACGCGCTCCGAGCAGGTGGAGCCCCTCGGGGTTTGGGACCCGTCGTGGGAGATTGTTGACCGATCATCCCAGAAAACGACCGGCTGGCAGCGTATGGGTCATGTGGTCCATTGTATTCAGGAGAGTAATGTATTTGGTTCGGAACTGGAGACGCAGACGGTCGAACGGGATGCATTGGAGGTGAATAATAGGGCATCGGGTAGGGTCCATAGGGTGGGACAGGTGGTGTATATGTCGAATATTGGGAAGCGGGGGGAGCGATGGGGGGACTCGGGGCGGAGAGAGGTCGGTGCTGAGTAGGAGGGTGAGTAGTAGGTGACGGATGCCATGGGTAAGGGACATAAACTCCCGGAGGATGTGGTTGTTGCTGGGATGGATAAACGTCCGTCTGACTGGAAGGGCCGCCAGAATCTGCGTTCTGAAGGGGAGTCTGAGGGTGCGGGTACGGGTATGGTGCATAGTAATGGTAGGGAGGAATGTAATTTGGCGCAGGAGGAACTGGTCCTGGGTATGCGTACATGTATGGGTTACCGTAGCCAGGTGCCTGGACCGGAGCCTGTGACAAGTCATAAGGTACGACAGCCGGCGAGGGCTCGTACAATGTAGGGTATTTGAAGGATGAGGGAGAGGGAGCTCTCGAACCACGAGAGCTGTTTGAACCATTGAAGCTGGGTCCAGTAGAGCGAAGACTCCTCGATGAACCATTTGAACGGCGACCATCCTTTTTGTCCCGTATGACCGGTCCAGACCACTCGCTCTCTGTCGTCGGTGAGCTTACCGAGTCGTCCATATCGCCCACGCTGCTATTTTCACCTGCGCTGGTCACTGAACCGGACGTGAGACTGACGGTAGAAGAGCTCGCGCTGAGATCCTTTTCCTTTCCTCTATCTTTCTCGTTAAAGTCCATAAATATCCTGGAACGGGCCTCGTTATAAGCAGCTTCTCGTTCGGCGATTGTTTTGTGCTTTTTGCTGCTGCCTGTGGCATTACTGCGCCCACCAAGGCTGCCGGCCTCTGATGGTTCTGGGTCTGAGAGCTCGGCATCTTCACCGGCGACGGAGCCGGCTTGGGAATGGGGTTTTGGACGTTGACGGTCGGTAGGAGATCGGCGCATGATTTTAAAAGTGGGCTGTGTTGGTGACTGGGCGGGGACAAGCTCTGCAATACGACGGATAGGACTGGCGACATGGCATGTGAGTGGACCGAGGACTGTCGGATTGCGTTTGGGAGCACTCACATTCTGCTATCGGGGGTGAGTAGTACACTGATGACTTTGGAGATGGGATCTGTTTCCGGGGCGAGCTTGTGGTAGGTGGAACATCTGTGCACGAGAAGCCTCTGATAAGACGTGTTCGGCATCAGATCCAAGCGAGGCCTGGTGTATTTTTGGTTGTCAGCGAACAGATTAGGAGAAGGGGCAGGGAGTCGTACGACGTCCCACGGTGCGAGAGCCGCAGTTTGAGGGCAAAGATGCAAAGGACAAAGGAAGAAAAAAACGAACCTGCGATCGTTGATTAAACTTTCCATCTGCTCGCCGAGCTTCAGGACGTATATCCTGTCTTTACTTCTGAGGGCCTCGACGATTTGGGGATCGACGTCTGGGAGAGCGCTGGGATTGGCACTGCCTGTGGAGTCGGAATCAGCAGCCAAAGGCTCGGAGTCTGAGCGAGATGGGGAGTGTAGGGACGAGTGGTCGAGAATGGAGGCCAGGGGGAAGAGGGAGGGGTGGAGATCTGTACTGGAGGTTGCGTTCATGGCAGTGGGCGGGGAAGAGGACATGGAGATCAACTTGGCTGGTGCACGACCTGAGCTGGATGAATGAAGACGATATTTTGGCTTATTCTCGAGCTCAACTTACCGGCGACGTCCCAGAGCTCGTCGTGGAGGGAGAACGGGCTAGTGTAGGTGTGGATGCATCCCTTAGGTCTAGGGGGAAAACTATCAAGGCGTCGTGGGAACAAGAACAAGGTCACTCATATTATTATTATATGTACATATTCTCTACTACTTCGACGACGCCGGGTACGCGACACGGTAAATGTTGAACCCCAGGCTGAGGAACCCGTTAGCCGTAAATTCGCCAATCTACTCACTCCACGTACCTGAGCACACAGATGCAACACCCGTACATCGCCAGAGCCAGCGCACTCCTGTTCAGCAACCGACTCACGCTCGCATCTTCCTTGGTGAGCTGCCCGAGCCGTCAGCAATAGAGAGCACCGCGTGAGAACCCCCTCACCTTCCAGAAGAACAGTCCCGGGAGAATAAACGATACCGTCGTCGACCCAGTAGATCCAACGAACGAGAGCACTTGTATCACCAACTCAGTGCAAGAGCCAAAGAATACACTCCTGGGCGACTTACCCAACTGCAAGTTGTCCACGTGGTAAGCAATCATGAAGCCGAACAAGAGAATAGCCCCAGTGAGGAGAACATGCTTCAATATCGGCATCTCTCCACTGCCGTGCTCATCCAACTCCTCCTCCTCCTCTTCGTCATCCATCCGCTCGGTGAGGGTTCCCCCACTGAAAATCTTGTCCAAACAGTTGCGACACGGCTGCACCTGCAGGGGATAGGAGAATGTAATAAGGAAGACGATGGCCAACTGCCCAACTGCAATGAACAGCGATGTGGAGGGGTACATCGCAATAATGTTTGCGCCAACCTAAAACGAGTTGAACAAAAACGCTACGAAACTGATCGCCCACTGACATTGGAACCAAAGGTCAGGTAACCGAAAATTGCAATAGTCTCATAGACGACCGCAGCACCTCCAATGGACGTGCCAATGACCGTGTTGAGGCGCTGCTGCGAGTTGGTCCTCAGCTCATTGTAAACAGGGAACACCTAGTTCGTCATCAACGGTGTGCTAAATATCAAAGAAAACCGTCCCTACATTCTGTGCGCACGTAAATGCAAACACTTGCACGGGAAGCGTAGTGATGAAGCTGGGCGTGAAATGAATCAAATGGACCTCGCCTACTGGCGGCATACCCTCCAGAGGTCGGAAGTAACATGTGATGACGATGGTGACCAGGTATACTGTCAAAAAACATGCCATGGTCAACACTGATCAATGGTCCAATACCCTCACCCACCTGCAGAGAATATTGCAATGTAACTTGCATATCTAAGACTGTCTAGCTTGCGAAGGAACGAAAGGGGTGTAATTAGCGCCATAACCAGTGTTATCCACCTGTGGCCAGACATGGCCCATTCCGGTGGATTTGTGTCCGGAGAAGTTAGGTCGTGGTATATCGATGCGACAACATTCGGCATTAACGACTTGATGATAATGAGATAACTGCCGAAAGTTCGATAGGACGACGTTTCCTTGCGTCCGTTGTTTCCACGTACCTGATAGATACACCGAAGCACTTGATTGCAATGGCAGCATCAAATAGAATGGCTGCTCGAGGAAATGTGAGTTGGGAAACAGCGAAAAAGGAGCTCCGCCGGTAAGGGGTAGCACGAGCACAACGAGTGAGCAAGTACAGGCCAAAACCACACACTGCGCCAGATAATGCGCATGTGATCATTCCCGGAATGATGCCTGTAGATGCCATAGCCTAGGGGGGGCGTGAATACCGCGCCAATAGGGAGCGAGGAAGAGCTGACCATGGGGAACGTGAGCATGCCTAGAGGTCCAAGGCCGTCACTATTCGTCCACACAACCACGAAGACAGACGTACCACTTCCAATGATCGTGTTTGAGAGGTTACTGATGGAACTGGTCATGGTCGCATGACCTTGTCTCAGCTTCGGGGCAGCGAGCAAAGCAGTCTCCTCGTTCAACGTACTACCCTCTCCGCTGCGACGCTCATAGCGAATAACATCCGTCTCCACGGCTCTATACGGTAGTACCATCTTGAATGAGATGGATGCACAGTTGGCCGAGGTTGGATGTGGCAGGAGTACAACCGTGTTCCGAACCGTTCAATTGCCACCCACGGCTCACACGACAAAAACGGTCGAATATAAAGATTGAAGTACATCGCAAATTAATGAAGCCGTCCTTCATCACAGCCAAAGCTAAAACCGCAGGAGAAACAAGAGGAACAAAAATGCGCGTGCGGAGCTCAATACCGAATCCTACTCTGACCGCTACCCAACCTCCCTGCCTGTCGTTCTCGCTGACGGGCATTCATTCGCTGTTGTCTCAGATTAGCCATCATTTGTTTGCCAACAGGTGACAGCTCTGACGAAGACGTCGGGGAGGGTGCCTCACGCAGATGATATGAGTAGATCCCAAACGGTCGAATTGGAGTCAATGGTTGAGGAAGGCGAGATATGTCGTTTTCTTTGCCTTGAAGCTCAGCTTCGATTGGCCTAGGTTTCATCTGCACTCCGGGCTGCAAACAGATAGGATGTCGGCACGCTGACCCGATACCGGAATCGTGTTTTGATTCCGCGGACCCACTTGAAGAGCCTGATGGGGTTCTCAGCTTGGGTATTTGAGAGCGCATTTCACGTGGTCGAGCAGTGGAAACACTGATGTGTTGGTAATCGGCGTTCAACCTCTCACTCAAAACGGACGGCATGGGTAGAGGCTGCTCCATCTCGGAATACGAGTCGCCGACTCCACACGAGACTGGGACAGGACCTGTACTTTGTCGCGAGGGTATTCTGGAACCGGATTGGCGAGGACACCGACTGCTTTGTCCAGTGTGTTGGATGTGTACCGCTGTTGATTCCTCGTGCTTGAGTTGTGGTGAGAATACTACGGTGGTTGGCGACGCTGGAGGAGACCTGCTCCCATCAGAGGCAAGAGAATAACGCCGCTGGCTAGGTGACGTAGGTTGGGGAATGTGGGTAGTGTAGGGTCGGGAAATATGGGATTGTTTGGTATCGCTATTAGAAGATTCGGCGGAGTAGCGTCTACAGTGAGACGCAGTTGTCTTCAACTGGGGTAGCCTCGAAACCGGACCACCATGAGCCCTCTTCTTGTCGCCAAGGAACCTGAATACCTGAGATGCACGTTGAGGTGACATAGAGTCCCCGTATGGCGAGTTGGGTGCTTGTGAGTGTGTCAGGTCGGGGTCGGTGGCGACACTGAGTTCGACTTCAAGTGAGGAGAAAGTTGGGTGATTGGAGGGTAAGGTATCGCAATTGATGGAGAGTGAAGTTTGATCATCGATGGGATGAACGTAAGTGAAATGAGTGTCGGCAGGTGTCTGAGGGCCAAGGGAAGATACGGAAGAATTTCGGTCAGTGTCACTGGGTCGGCTCGTCAGTAGATAGATAACGAAACGAGATGTTGGTGCTGACCCAAGAAACTTTTCTGCCCAGGATATGTCACCCTCTGCACCGCTGTTTCTTAAATCTGGGGAAGATGGATGTCCAAGTAGCTGTCGCAAGGTGGACCCTGTACGACGCCTTTGAACACAACCCTCTCTGGGGGAAGGAGAATTTGAGAAGAGAGCAGAGTCGAGGTGTCCCTCGTCATCGTAATGATTCAAGATGCTCGCTACAGAAGGGTCTTGACGGAGAGCCAGGAGACGGCTCTTGTCTCGAGGTGTGATGGGCACGCTCTTGGACCGACGGCGGCCCGAGTCTGCGAGTGACCGTTTCGGGGTGAAGGACACATCCATGGGAGGGTACGCGTTTGGGAACTCGGTACGACTGTGTACAGTCCGACTACGGACGACGACAGAGTAAGTGCTGCGTGCAGAAACGCTAGCAATGGTTGTGGTTGATGATTTCGGAGGAGGAACGACCGAGTCGATGGGGTGTGCTAAAAAATTATGATGAAATGTTAAGCACTGATGCGAAGACAAAACTTACGGAGGGGTGGCAGGGAGCCAAGGCTGGTCTGTGGTTCCGTTGTGCATCGGCCAGATGAGGAGCGCAACAGTCGGCTGAGTGCGGCCTCTGTATCGTCGACGTACGATGACCTGAGGTAATCTTGGACTGGAGGTTCCGTGCACGGGTCTACCTGCGACCGCTTCTTGAATCTTTTGCTACCGATCGAGAAGAGCTTCTTAAATAAACGCATTGAGAGTCGTATCAGATCGTTATAAGGTCGTAGCGAAACTGGAGATGAAGGAGAGAGACGAACTGAACTACGACCAAACAACGGACCAAACAACACGTCGGGTAAAAACGTCACGTGCTCAAAATTAGCCCGATCTTCTCCTCGATGCCGCTCTCACTCGAAGTCGTGGGTAGCACCGTCCGCGATTTCTGCGTGTTGGAGCGCAACTTTTTGTCGCACATCAAGCTGGTCTTGCTGTTGATGCTTCTGTTATCCTCTGCTTTACTCGGGATACGCCTCCCCGGGCCCTCTGGGCCCACAGCGACGCTTGGCGACGCCAGCCTACCCACTGCTATTCTCCAGTTGCTCGCAGCATTGGTCACCATTGCGGCCGCCCTCTGGGAGTATCACAATGGGGTCAAAGACCTGCTGAGAGTGAGAGCTTTTCTTGCGGTGACAAGGTGAAGCATCCGTCGTCGAGCGCTGCACGACTGTCTCATGGTCTTTCTCAGGGTGCATTTCCCGCTCATGGTGCTGGTGACGGTCATGATCGCTGCTATTTCTGTTATTTACATCGTGTATACCGCATGAGAGATGGATATACTTGGGTCACGTGGTAAAAGAATGCTTTGTTCATTGATTGGCACGAGAAAGTAAAAATACCCAGAGTCAAGTTCTCCTTGCGTTTGCTTTCTCTTCCCTCGACCACCACGATCTCCACCATTTCGACATGAAAATCAGCAAAAAGATTGAGCAGTCCACGAAAGAGGGAAAGATATGGTGGTCCTTTGAATACTTCCCTCCAAGGACAGTTCAAGTCAGTATTTTCTCCCCATCGTGTTCGAGAACATCTCTCACACATCTTTCAGGGTCTCCAAAATTTACTCGATCGTATAGAACGAATGCGCGCCTTGGGTCCCGAATTTATTGATATTACTTGGCGAGCCTCCTCGTCCGTTCCTCTTGCATTCCCGCTAACTCGCTCGCAGGAATGCCGGTGGCCGGACCTCTGAGCTCACATCCGAGATGGTAAAGACATGCCAGGGCCTTCTTGGCATCGAGACTTGCATGCACCTGACCTGTACCAACATGCCCCGAGAAAAGGTCGACGTCGCCCTCGAAGTAAGTGGTGTTCCCCATTTGCTCGTCCACGTTTCCGCGACTCAGAACAATGATGTAGGAAGCTAAGCAACACGGATGCCGTAACATCCTTGCTCTTCGTGGTGATCCTCCAGCAGGCAAGGATGAATGGGAAGCCGTCGAAGATGGTTTCGTCCATGGAATCGATCTCGTCAGACACATCCATAAGGGATACGGCGATTACTTTGACATTGCCGTCCCCGGGTTCCCACAAAACATGTTCCTCCCACCAGAAGAGCGTGAGCTCGAGATACAATACCTCAGAGAAAAGATCGACGAGGGGGTCGATTTCATCTTCACACAGATGTTTTACGACGTCAACATCTTCATTGACTGGGTCAAGGTTGTCAGAGCAGCCGGAATAACCGTCCCTATTGTGCCCGGTATCGCTCCTATCCAGACTTGGAATGGCTTTTTGAAGGCAACAAACCTTGCAAAGACAGAAATCCCCCAGTCTTTTATGGACGCCTTGGAACCTCACAAAAACGACGATGAAAAAGTCAGAGAGATAGGCACAAAACTGGTCGCAGACATGTGCCGCAAAATCCTCGATGCAGATCTTGGTATAAAGGGACTTCATTTCTACACCATGAACCTGGAGAAGGGTACTAAAATGTTGCTTGAGGAGCTTAACTTGGTTCCACGGATCGAGACGATCAAGCCACTCCCATGGAGACAGGTTCGTTGTCAATCTCACTTTACAAGTAATTCTATTTTAAACCTATTAATAGTCGCTCACACCAAGCCGCCGACAAGAGAACATTCGGCCAATTTTCTGGGCGAATCGCACCAAGTCTTATTTGTCACGTACCGAAGACTGGGACGAGTTTCCCAACGGACGATTCGGTGATTCTCGAAGTCCTGCATACGGTGAACTGGATGGCTACGGTATTTCACTGAAGCAAACGGTGCGTAGGTCATGCGGGCCTCTTCTTGAGCATTGCTCAGCTCTTTCATAGAAAGAGGAAGCTGTGAAACTTTGGGGTGAACCCAAATCTTTTTCTGATGTTGCAGACCTCTTTGCTCGGTTTTGTGAGAAGCAACTTCCAGCACTTCCTTGGTCGGATCAGCCGACTTCATCAGAAACCACCGTCATTTCATCAGATCTAGCAGAAATGAATCGGCTTGGCTTCTTAACTATCAACTCCCAACCCGCTGTTAATGGTGCAAGGAGTGACGATCCAAGGTTTGGCTGGGGACCGAGCAACGGTTATGTCTATCAAAAGGTTGGTAGACTTTTTTGTGGTGCAAATGGCGGGTTCACTCATGATGTTGTACTTAGGCTTATTTGGAATTCTTCGTCAACGGTGACTTGTTAGAATTACTTTTAGCTCAAATCGAGCTCGATCCCTACATGACATACTACATCATCAATAAGCAAGGCGACCTGCGGACGAATACTCACTCGGATGGGCCGAATGCCGTCACCTGGGGTGTTTTTCCGAACAAAGAGATCATTCAACCTACCATCGTCGAGACTATTAGTTTCATGGCATGGAAGGTGTGTATTTCCATCAAATTATTGCGTTGATACCGTCTGACCATCCTAGGACGAGGCCTTTGAGTTGGGGTGTAAATGGGCTT
This sequence comes from Boletus semigastroideus, assembly GCA_038090295.1. NCBI lineage: Eukaryota > Fungi > Basidiomycota > Agaricomycetes > Boletales > Boletaceae > Boletus > Boletus semigastroideus. The sequence goes on along the minus strand of JBBPMK010000037.1, from coordinate 96,143 downwards.
ACACATACGACACGGGATCACCATCACGCAAGCTCATCATGGAAATCATGGACAACTATTATCTGGTAAACGTCGTTCACAACGACTTCCAGGCTCAAGGCGGCATATTTGTTCCCTTCTTCAAAGCCGGCGAAGAGTATACAGCATCACACCCACAGCAAAATCACGTAGCAAAGACGAACGGTTTCGTGAACTAAAGTTCATTTCTCATCCACTCCTTTGATCGACTTGTCGTTTTTATGACTCAAGTCGCTTTTATATGTTACGGGTTCAACCCCCGTACATCATCACACCATACGCATCTTAAGATATCCTATAACTGTGCTTCAACCGCTACTTTCACATCGTATACTCACCGCTGCATCAACTGCATACATTCACATACGCTAGCTCTAATCTATTTTCCTTGAGACGATAGAATTGCGCTGTAACTAGCTCTACGAGTGACTAATAACGATGACTTGCATCGCTCAAGCAGCATGTAAGGAGAAGAACAAACAACACATCGTTACGAAGACTGTCTAGAGCAGGTCGGAAAAGAAAAAGTCTGTGTTAGTGGGAGCAGGACCAGCCACCAATCCACTTGGTATATCGACTTTCTCGCCCGTGAGGTCTGCGATGGGGGTGGGTTGAATGGCGGGAGGACCTACGATGCAGACGATAGGCACGTACCGAGAAGTTTGATTTTCAGGCCAATCTCCGTGAGCGCTTTAATGTAACCAGCGGTCTCGTCTGAAGTAACGTGTCCGCCATCTCGTCGAAGCATGTTCAAACCGTCTGTCCAGTCCGCCCACGTCGACTGATCGGTGGCAATGTGGTCCGCCAACGAGCCCTCATTTGCAGTCAACAAGGAAAAGGAGAGCGGGGATGGAGTATTCTGTGAGGCAGGGAGATCGACATGGTTATGCATAGTGTTGGAAGGTGGAATACATGTGCCGGTCGCAATTTGGCTGATGATGGCAATGTCGATGCGATCTGGAAGATCCTCCAATCCGCTCCGAACTTCAAACTTGGCGGGGCTGTCGACGTAATGCAAGTATTTGTGGCCATTATCCTGCAAGCCACCGTGAGCGTGTGGTGTGGTCAAGCGGATGGGCCCCTACCAGGCGTATAAATCTCCAGGGTGCACTAGGCCGCTTGAGCGTCCCTGTCTGTGCGGGGGGGATACCATTAATGAACCAGGCACCTTGCAATAGACACTGTATCCGTTGCTGACGGACAAACTCGGCAGATTCCCTCATCAACTTCTCCTTCAGGTTTCTGTTTGACATGAGTACACTGCTCCGAGCTCGCAGTGTGATACACGCACCGAACTGGCACTTTGCTCAATAGATCATCTTCAGCCTCTAGTTCTTGCATCTGACGGTCCCGGACCGCACGATACTCGCATTCCAAAAAGTCCTGTTCGAGCATATGCCAAGGTTTTGCATGCTCCCCCTGCAGTGCCACCTTGATCCTTTTTGGTGACGACAATCTGTCAAAGAATGTACGAGACGGCAAGGGAGGAGACCCACTGGCTTCGAGTTAGTGCAACAATCCGACCAAAGTCACCCCTGGCGGATCCGCTTTCGCTCCACATCCGAAGGAAGAATTGCATAGCCAACGTGTGAACTTTGTAAAAGTTGAGGAAAAACGGCTGGAAGGTCGTCGGCGTCGAGTCTGGGAGAGTTATCGGATATCTGAAGTAAGGGGCAAGATACAAATACGCACAGGCCGGTGCAAAGATAGCCCAGTGCTCGGAAAGAAGCTCGACGATCTCGTTCGATGCCCGAGCTATCGGGCAACGACGTTCCTCAGGTCGGCTTAGTTGCTCGAGAGCGACCTGGTACCTGAGCTGAGCAGAAACATTCCAAGAATCCAACTATGCAAAAGACCTTGGAAAAGAACTCTGCGTCGTTCCGGACGAAATTGACGAGACACTCGAGACCAAGAAGACCGACCTCCTGAAATTCTTCGATAATGTTCTCGGTGGCGAACCCAATCTTCCTCCATCTGACTTGCTGGCCGTCTGCACCCATTTCCCAGCGAAGTTTGCTGTGGTCCCAAATGTAGTCAAGCAGAGAGTCATGTGTAGCTTCCGCATGGGGCTCTACCAACGTTGTCTTCTTGCGGTAGATTACGCGGATTATGTTTGCTTGGAAGTCTAGAATGGAGGATGCCAACTCATCGGTGGCGAGGGATGACATGAGAGACTGTAAGGAAAATTAGCTCGTCCATGGATCTGAAAGTAGAGTTGACCCACAATGACGGCTTTTCGGACATTCAGTTGTTCGAGTTGATTGATAAATTCGTCCCACCTAGCATCGCTGACGTGAGACAAAAGCGAGTTTACCAACATCAAACTGGAAGAACGGTAAGTCAGTGGATCTGAGGACAAGTGATGATAGTACATGCCTGTTCAAAGCCATAGCGGTTTCAGCGCTTCCCAGACGATTGATGACGGTCTCCAAAGAACCCCTTCCCCTTTGCATCTGCTCGAACACACATTGAAATCCAAAGCGATAGACTGAATCTGGCGGTAGCTGAGGTGGGCTCTTACTAGAACCAGGCACGATAGGACCCGGTGCGCTCATGGGGTCAGCTTCGACAAGTTTCTTCAAGATTGCTGTCGCAGGTCTACAGACATTGACAAGGGAGTGAGGGGACGCGAGTATTTGTACTATTTTCGAGATGAAGTCGTCATTGAGCGTTGACCAGCCGTAATCCAAGTCCATCAAATTCTCCATCGATGTGAGAGCGTACTTGTCGGAGGATAGTCTAAGAACGGACAGGATTGGGGAACCAACGAGGCGGTACGCACTGCGAGGATATTTCCGTGTTCGGTATAAATGACGTGGACAAGAGCTTGAAGGCCATCAAGATTGAGAAATTCTTGAGCGAATTTTTCTTCCTAGGGGACTGCGTGTGAGCTGGACTGAGCGTTAGAGAGAATGGACAGCATACCTTTATGAATTTTTGCAAGTTGAAGAGAGACATTCTAAACGACTTTTCGTCTGGATAAGTGAGTTTGCGGACGATCTCTGCGGCCTCGATGTGGGGAGCATTGACAAGCCTGTAGCAATGGGAGTGAGCGGGGAAATGAAACTGATCAAAAGGGAGAAGATACCTGAGATGAACCTTGTTCTTGATCTTCTTTCTGAGATTGTCGTTCGTGACCAATTCATCAGTGTCACGATCCCTCAGTGCGAAGTGAGAAGAGGGGTCCGTGACCTTGAGGTTTACGCAGAGCTGACGGACGACGTCCTCGACGGCCAGCGTCGGGTCAATGCGGGTGCGGACGGTGTGGCCCTCCTTGGTGGTGACATTGTTGGTCGGGATGAGACCCGCTGCCTTTGAGGCTGCACCGTTGGCGGTAGTGGGCGAAAGTGAGCTCGAGTTGGACATGGCAGGGAGAGTAGCCTCTGAAACGAGGATGGTGAGGAATCGGTCAAGGCTAAGACGATTCAAGTAAAATCAGCAATTTAGGAATAAAAACAATCGTCTTTCTTTTGTGGTCTGACTGACGTGCAAATCCGAGAAACTCATCGTCTAGAACGGGGCGGAATTGAGCTCACCAGAACGCGCGTTGGGCCGGGAGGGAGACAAAGTACCGTGAGATGGCGCGGCGGCTGACTTGTTCAGTGTCCACCATGTAGTAGGTATCTCACTCGCACCGTCTCTGTCCACTGCTTGCCATGCCATCCTCAAAGTCCCGTCCAGCGCCTCTCAAGGACCTCCAGATCACCGTGCACGACGACCACTCGCGTCGCTATCTCGTCCTCGACGCGCACTCGTCGTCGTTCTTTCCAGCCTACCCGTTCGAGGTTCATACTTAGAGCACCTTTCAATCGGTTCACCACACTGAATATTCCCCGTTCAGCTCGATTCCAACGTCGCCACGCTCAATTACAGTTGGAATGGCTCGTTCGATAGTCCCCTCCGGAGCTCTCGTTCGCTTGTTCCTCCATTCAGTCCACCGGCCCTATCTGTACGCTCCGAGAGATCCTTTGCACAAGAACATGTGTCGCAGGATTCTAATTCTTCACGCGGAGACGGTCTTCCAGAGGACATGCGAGACTTACTCTGGCAGCTCGACGACTTGGCGAGTTGGGTCAAGGCAGCTTCCTCCTCCAGTGACTGTAATGTCACGTCTATCGCACATGCTCCCCGACGCACAGAGAACGATCTAATTCCTCACAAAGGCAAAAGTCGCCTGTTCTTGACCAGCCCATCTAGCGGGTACGACATTCGCCGAGATCTTGTCGTATGCATTGTCTTCCGATCTCATCCCAACGTACTCAATTGCTCTCTAAACCATTAGGATCCCTCAAGCCCTACCGTACTAGGCAATTCAGCAAAGATATCCCCCGATTCCAATCGTCAATCAGAAGGGTTCATATACGCGCTCAATGTATGTTCAGCCTCAAGTCTCTCGACCTTTGTTCCATCCTTGGTTTCTATAGCGTAACACTCCCGAATTCCTCGAGGGTAGTTCCAGTTCTCCCATCGCATATCCGGTTTGCGGTTACTCCAGTCAACCTTCTCGTTGCTCTCCTCATCTTTCGGACACAACTCACGACATCCCTCGTCTAGAGCGCCGATCCGCTCCCTGTCATCCACCAACTTCTCCGCTTGTTTCTCCCCCCACCGGCAAGATCGCGTTCAAGACGTTATTCCAACGTTCGAGATCCAGCACCAATGCAGTCTCTCGCCAAGGCATTCCTCCCGGTCACGTCCCCGTTGAAAACGCGTTGCGTCAAGGGAGGAGAATGCGTTTTCCATGGCTGAGGATATAATTATCGCCCTAAGATCAACTGATGTTTGTTTCTGTATGTCACGCATGTATCTGGATCATTTCCTCGTCCTTGACCTGAATCTGTATCTTATTCGAACCCCACCATGTATTGCGCAGATCTATCTCCCGACGAACACGGCACATGCCACAACCAGCTTTCCCGGCCGAATCGCAAGCCGGTCAGCCTCCATCGATACGTTAGCCGCTATTGCCTCGTCCCTCAATCTCACTAGCCTCCATCGGCGACCTTCTCTTTTGCTTTGAAGTTTTCCTGCCAATCGTCATGCTCTCTCGCCAGCCAATACCGCGTATACGTGTCGACTTTCCGGATAGTTATCTATCTCCCTCAAGCACCCTCGACATCAAGGACGTCTTGGGTACAGCCAAGCTCCTGCCGAAGCTGTTGGCGGAAGAATTCGCGTTCGATGATCATGATTCGTACCTCGAAAGTGGCCGCTTGCAGGACTTGCCTTCCTTTCCCGTGGGACGCCGACCACCGCTTTTCATCTTGAACTGTCATCGCGCACAGCTTCCCTTCCGCATTCGCCCCCCAAATGCCTTCGAACTGGGCGAATTTTGTAGGGACGAGGGTGGCGCAACTCTTCTGCTGACAGCCCCGACGGTACCTCGCATGAAAATGCTGTTGAAGGAACCGTTGTACGTGCAGAAATGGGTCGTGAGTCGTACATCCGTGTCTTATCTAAGTATGCGCTTACTCAGCAACGTAGGATAAACTTATACCAGACAGTCCACCAAAACACATCCCGTGGACTTGTGAGAAGCCTATTACGCAAAGGAAATGGATCGCAGAAGGCTCCATATTTCCAGCTGGCAGGCTCAAATCTTGCGCTGTGCGGTGCAAAGCCGTTCAAGAACATACCACAGTTCACAACAAATCCTCAGCCATCGTTGACCAGGCACCCCATTCGCGAGAGCCTTGCGCACTTTCGGAAGCGTCTGTCCCAACCCATGCATCCACGGAATCCCACATTCGTGTCAAACCCGCGGACGTCGATTCTGGCATCTCCCGCGGAGAATTAATGACCTCACATAGCCCGCGCCGTATCGTAAGGACTTTACTGTCGCCCCAAACCTTACTTCCTGCTGGATCGACATCAAACACGCCCAACACGCCCCTAGCTATTCGCCGTGGAAAGACATTAACTAGTTTGAAACTGAAGCAGTATGTCATCGAACACTTGGAATATCCAGACATCCCAACTGCCTTTCGTGGCTCTCCAATCGTTTTATCGCCTCGATTTGACAGCCTTCCCGGACCAACCTTTACGGACCATGAGAGCATGCTATTGGACCTCAGATCGAAATGCGCTGCGCTTTGGGACGGGGTACCAGCTGTCATCGAAGAGCCACTCAGTCCACAGACGGAACTGACTCGCACCTCGATCAGTGTCGACGAATGGGCGCTTGCTCGCGGGCTTGCGACGCACGACAACTCCTTGGAATCAATAGACGGTCAGGTTCATACAGAGATCATTGCTGATACGATTTCCGATGGCTCCTCAACAACGCCTGTGGAGTGCCCTAGCACTCCGAACATTCGATTTGTCCCTCGTCGCCAATCAACGACTGCATTACAATCGGCCGAAAACCGCTCTAGCGATCCTCCAGGCCTCCCATTACCGCCCCGTCCCGCTCTCATCAACCCATCGACATCACCACACGTACGAGGCATTTTGAAGAAAACTAAGAACGTTCGTTTCGAAGACATGGCTATCAACGCGTCCGAGAATTGTGCTTCTGTTGCCACCCCTCAATTATCACCAGGGTCTCCTTCGCCAGTGGCTGTGGTTGTTTCCTCCGAGAGACCATGTACATCAATACCACCGGCCCCAGTCAAAGGAGTGCTCGGAAAGAACATCCAGAAGTTCGCTCCTGGATCTCGACTTCCTCCCAAGCGGACAAAGCCACTTGAGCCTATACTCAACGGCCGTAATGCCTCTGAAACTCCCAAACCAACCGTGGCAATGGCTGCTGAACGTGGCTGTCGAACCACGGGTGCAATAGAGAACACGGATCCGGCCGCAGTTCCCCAGGCGAAACAGAAGGCATCGTCTATCCCCGATGTACGAAGAGGGATCGAAGGTAGTACGAAAAATCGGCTTTCAACTCCGCTACGGAATATCTTCAGATTCAGATAGGATAGTATGGATTACATATTGTTTCACGCTCCTTTGCAATACGCTCCTTGAGACGTGCGTTCTTCATCTGTATTTTCATGTGAGATGGTGCCAAAGGGAATACCAAAATATCGGCCTGGTGGTCTAGTAGTATGATTCCTTGTTAGGGTAACCTGAATCGAGGAGGTCCCGGGTTCAATTCCCGGCCAGGCCCTCTTTTTTGGCTCTTACTCTCGGTTAACGGTCGGAGTTCGCTGGGGTGTTATCCGAGTCGGCTACTTGAGATCGTTCTCAATGAGCACGGCAGTATGTGTACATTTTGTCAATGAACTTCTCAACTTCCTTTTTACATTCAGATGACCGCTTAGTGGATAGAAGCATAGCCCGCCTTTTCCAGGTTCTCGAGGTAGGTCGCCCATCGCCCATTGTGCCACGTCCCTATCTCCTTCCAACGAGGATTGGTGATCTTGATCCAAGTGAGCCAGCCAGCAAGGATACCATCCGCGTACGAAATGGTGTCCCCAAGCACAAACTTGCCCCCACTCTTTGCCAACCAACCATCAACCGTGGCGAGCCCTTGCTTGCCCTTTTCCAGATCAGCGTCACGCTGAGGACCTTCGGGCGAGAACTCCTCCATCTTCTTGCCAAACTTGGCTTCTCGAGTCCTCCTAAAGTACACCTCGCTTGGAGGATGCAGGACCCCACAGCTGACAGCGAGCTGCATCAAAAAGAGCCCATTCAAGGCCCCGATGACACCGGTTTCAAAGGCTGCCATGAGCGGCCTCGTGCCACCAGGGAAGAGGGCGGGTTCGTTGGGGTACGTGGTATCGAGGTACTCGGCGATGAGGAACGAGTCGGAGATGACTTTGCCGGTGTTGGGATCGTTGATGATGGGGAGGGTGTATGCCGGCGAACCGTCGTCCTTGGTGCCGGTGGATGGCGCACCGATCTTCTTGGCGAGGGGTTCAATCTCGGGGTACTCCACCCACTCGGTCTTGTAGGGGATACCCTTGATGTTCAGCGCATACCTGCGATTGGGTTGAGCCCCGCGGTATCATTGAACCGAGGGGATCCTACCTCGTCTTCCATGTGTTGGGCGACCATGCGTTGATCGCGAGTTTGCTGGGGAAATCATAAAAGATGATCGGGGAGAGTGTCATTGTAAGCTGAAGAACGCCTGGAAGAGAAGCAACGTACTTTTATGCATCCTGTGGCCTTTGAGAATACCGCGACAGGGGTGAATCATGATTGTTGCTGCCATGCTGTGTTCTGGCGCTGATGTCCTGATGTACCGTTGGCTAGTTAGTAAGGCTGGAGGATGGGAAGAGGCACGCTCGAGAAACTTGCCCGCGATTTCCAGCGAAAGTTGTGGGGCGGGTGTCTGAATGGGACTTCTCTGTTCCCAGGTGACTGGCAAGATGACTAACATTGACACAAAGAAATACACCAATGCGCCAACATTGCTAAGATGTTCGAGAAGCTATTCTTACAATTGACGGAGGAAAAAATCTCTTTCAATGACCTCTGTTTCCGCGGGGTTGTCCACGTGTGCCTCCCCTACCAGCAAAACCAACGCGGAATATTGATGGCCTCTGAATACTCCACGAGTCGGGGGGATTGATAGGCATAGAAGGTCCAGGCTCAGAGGGGAATCCCCCTGGCATTTGCACTGTATTTTCCTCGTCTGGGTCATCCGGCTTGATAAGGTGTCACATTTTTAATCGTCAAGAAAAAAGTCGTTGCTCCACAGGAAACAAGCATACCTCTAAATCAATTACTAGCGCTCCCATGTGCCATCCCGCAGAAGTTGCCCCAAAGCAGAATCTCTTTCTGTTCCGCTTTTCCCCGTGGTCAAATCTGACTTCGGTTGGTTGGGTGACAGCGGGGGGGAGCGTACCCCGCTGCAAAGCCTGTTGTCGATTCCGTTCGGTCCGATATCCTCCTGGCTGACCGGGCTCGATTTCCGTGGGATCACCAAGGCCAAGCGCTCCGCAGGAATAATCTCCCCACGTCAGGAGTTTTCCCGTGGATGTTAAGGCACCAAAATGATAGTCGCCAAGGACGACGGATATAACGTTTCTATTTTGCAGGGACGGGAGGATGCGGGGTTCAGTATTCGCATTGGTTTCATGCGAACCCATGAGAACAACGGAGGAAGATCCTGTAGAGTATGCTACGAATGTTTCGAATTGTGCAGATATCTGCCGCATCAGTTAGTAGGTGCATCTTGACAATAGCTTTTTTTGACTTACATGAGTGATGTGTATGCGTTGCAGTGTTGATAGGTCTGGGGAAGCAGAGACGAGGTACTGATTGATTCTCTCGGACTCGGAAAAGCGAGGGAGCTAAGGGACGTCAATTAACATAAGGCATGAACATTGAAGAAGGAATCGACACACGTATACCCATCCGTCTAGCCTGGCTGTATCGCCCGATTGAGCGAGTATCTTGACAACATGTCCACGGTTCGTCAGGCCAATGAGATGGCTATCCAAAGCAGCGATCTTCACGAGGTAAACATCGACGTCTACCGTATCAGTTCCGTCTAGCTTGGGTAGCGGAGGTAGCTCTGGAAGTCTGTAAGGTTCCTTGCGCAAGTCCCAATGAACACACGGAATTGTTCCATCCTCAGTCGCCTTGGCGTGTAATCTTTCTTCATCCATCTCAGCATTGCGAGCATCAACCAGCTGCTTCATTTCACCGTGGAGTGGCCACCAAACATAAACGCTTCCACCCTTGGTTAAAACTGAGGAAAAGCTCCACCCAGATTCTACCTGTACAGGCGTCGAATCTGGGGTGCTGCCATCCAAGAATGGGGTAACCAGCCGGAATGGTCGACCGAAGCTCAGAAAATTCCAGATATTTGACTTGTCGTCGAGGCTCGTGGCGTGGAGCCTTCCGCAGCTGCCAGGAAGTGAGTGACAATGACCTAAGTTGTGGGACAAGTGGTTGCTTGCCTAACAGCGAGCATGGCAGTAGGTAGTTTAAGTTTCATCGGCGTGTGTGCGGCCTTCCCTGGAGCAGAAAAACCGTCCTCTCGAAAGGAATGTTCTTGTCCATTCAATGTTCCTTCAAGCGGGAAGCGCGATCAACAAAAATCAGAGAGCTGGAACTATGAAAGCGTCGTTACTTACCCCATGCATATAAATTACCATTGGAATCAATAGCAAAGAAGCACCTGGGGAGTGTATGAAAAAATATTTTCTTTACAAGACACTGGACAACCTACATTCCAGCTGCGGCCATGTGCACGATGCGAACACCGCTATCGAAGCGAAGTTCAACCGGAAAGGGTACAGCCCGGATCCTGGAGGACGGAAATTGCTGCCTTCCCAACCTCCCATTGGCGGAGTCTCTGGTTTAACGACAGCTGGGTCAACGAGAGGGGATGGGCGACAGGAGATCAAAACAATACTTACCCCCATACGTAGGTTCGGGGACGGCTCAAGCCTTGATAGATAAATTTCCAACCAGAGGAGCGGGCAGTCCCTCCGTCCGAGAAGTTGAAATCTTGTTGTATTTTTCTCTTCCAGAACGTGTCGTCGTTGCAGAGGGAGGCAAAGAGGTGATTAGTGGATCCGAGACGCAAGAGGTCCGAAATAGGGAGGCAAGGCAACAAGTTGTCTAACAACACTTCCACGGGGATATCTTCAAGCTTTAACATCGCTCGAAACTATGGTGGTTGGGCAGAAGCAAGGTAGACAAGCAGTGCGCAGTCGGCGGTCACCACCTCGAACAACCCCCAACTGGCGGATATCAGCTGGATCGGGCCATTATCAGCACAGCCACCCCAACACTCCAAGTTATTGTCTGGACGAGTCTATGGCAGAGCGCTGGGCATATGTGTCAGTGCAACAAACGTTATTTGGTACGAAGACGTTTTCCGACTGGCATGGGTTCAGAGAACACCAATAACATTACGTTTTTGTGGTTCATCGAAGACTATAGGCTAGAACACATTATTGCCTATTGCACCCATCGATTGGTACTCGGCAAGTCATGTTACATACGAACTTCTTTTTTTTTCTAATCGTAGCCTCATTACTTGGTTCAATATACCCTTGTTATTCAAATGTTTCCTCGACAAAAACAATGGAATGCAGTATTTGACGTAAAACCTCCAAGCGAAATCGCATGGCTCTAAATTTGCAGTGACCGAGGCAGTTTGTGATCCCTAGCCCGCATTCCATCACTTAAAGTTAAATTGATCGATTATATACTTTCTTTTTTTTGTCAGCACCTACTAGTAAGAGTGTGCATGGTCTCCGTATGCTTAGCGTTCAGTATTGGCAAGATGCCAGTTGCTGCATAAGTGGACTGATTAGAGGTGCGTGAACTTATTATTAGCAGACTTACTTCGTGACGGTGACGCACATTATTTTGTTCGTTGGCAAACCTGCGGAAGCATCAAAGGTCACTGGCGACGGGGAAATCCACGCTGGCACGTGTGCGCGGTGTGTGGACCTCATGGTGTCTTTCAATCTACCCAGTTAATCATGCATGTTCCCACGATAACCAGATTCCGAAGTCGAGAAGACTCTCTCCCTATTGTTTATAGTCAACTTCGGTGCTTCTTCGGGACATGTTTAACGTCCTTCTGGACGCCACAAAGCACAGCTGCTCGGCAGCAGATCGCTATTGAAACGCGGAAGAAACACAAAAAATTATGCGCTCCAATCGCACATTGAGAGTACCCGACGAAGGCGCGGACTCTGGCCAATGTACAACTGCACCGTTTAGAAGTGCAGAGATGTTGGAATGTTTATAAATCCCCGCCAAGTGCCGTAAATTGTGAAACTTACATGTGATCATTCGGCCGGCTCATCCGGCACAGTGGTCACTGGTCAGTGCTCCTCTCGGTGACTCGACGGCCCAGGCTGCATGCCACAAACTGTGACATGGCCTGGTCGAGACATTGCCATCGGGGTCGAGCACATAGTTCCCCTATAAACACAAGCCTGAGGGAGCCGAACACTGATCGACGCTTGGGCGGAGATACAAATCCGCGGACACAATATTGTAAGTAAGACCGCCCGATTGGTCAGCGACTTCAAGATCAAGCGCGCAGATGGTGGCAACTGTAAGTTGTGGGCTCAATGCATATGCATGCGTGACGTACAATCGAGGTTCTATGACTCTGGCTTTACTGATAGTCGCACCTACTAAGATGGAAGATCTCGTTCCAAGAGCGGAGGGCGCAATGCGACCGATCGATGTCCTTCTCGCAAGACTGGCTGATTCAGTACTTATCGCTTGTCAGTGACTGGCTCGATTACCATATTTCACTATCACTCAGTCCCAAATGAATGCCGCTCGCGACACCTTTAGGGGCCTCAGCGCCTGGAGGGATAATCGGTAAGTAACGTGAGAGTCACCCCATATATTTCGTGGTTTCATATGATAGCCAGAGGCTAGTTTGACCTTCCCAGCTTGGCGCTTGTGCCAGAAAATTGCACCAATCCTCACGGAAGGACATAAATTTTACCACTATAAGTGTGAATCTCAAAGCTCAACTTCTGCGAAGTTGGCGTCGAGCACTCACATTGCACTCTTGCTGATGGCAGTCGTGTCGTTAGACAAAGTGGGCGATTAGATTATCGGGGCTGAGATAACCATTCAGAGTGCACCGCGAGCATTGCAACTGCTGTGCAGAGGCCCTAGCTACCATCGGACATTAGTTACATCAAGAAGCAACAAAGGCATCGTGTTGGTTGGTACCACGTACAATTCGGTCTCACGGGGATGAATTAAGCCGTCCATAGCTCGGCTCGATGTTGGAACCAAAGGCTGATGGGACGATGTTGAATCTTCAACATACTTCCTCAGGTATATCCATGTAAAATTATGCGGACACCAACTCTGCCTTTCAGTGACATGAACAATAACAACGTGAATTGACATTAATATATGGGATGAACATCATGGTAATAAAATGTATCCACGTAAGAGTAGAGCTACCTATTGTGCCCGTAGCATAGCAGTTTGATCAACCGTTGAGTGTAGCTAAAGCTGTGTCGCCGAAAGCGAATGCCAGCCAGTGAGAACAATGGAAGGTGTCACAGATAGTGCATAGTTGCACGAAGTGCCCAGCGGAGAGCCGAGTATATAAAAAAGAGGGAGGGAAAAAATACCAAATCGCGTACGTCCATCAATAGTGTCGCTGCTATGAACAACCACGATTATGATCACTTCCCACGTTGACGTGGCTGGAACGTGGTCGCCCTCTGTCGCCGTGGTTCGCAGAACCACCGTGGCCAGTTCTTGAACGACTTTCGCCACCATATGGATCATATGCATTGAAATTCGAAGAACTACTCATCGAGGTTGGTCCATAGCTCGGCAGTGGCGTCAGGAGTGTGCTATTCGCTGGTACGCGATTCATATGGACGTTTGATATATTGGAGGAGCCTTGTGAATGGGAGGTTGGATACGCTATTCCGCTGTGTTGTGGATGAGGCGAGACAAACGGAGCGTATCGATGTGATCTGTGAGGGTAAACATCTTGTTGATGGCCGACGGAGTCATGTAGATCATTTGCAGGACCAGTAGGCTGGCTTGATCTTGCAGCATGGTGGGCATAGATAGTGGGGGGTTGATATGCGGCATTCAACATGGTGTGGGGAGACGTATGATAGTGCGAGGGGCCTGGGGATTGGTGGGATCTATGTTGTGCTGCATCGAGTGCTCTGGTCTCCGCCTCTTCCTTTTTCGCTTTACGCCACTGCTTGCGAAGCTCTTTAAACTCTGGGGGCATGGGATTATGAGTATGGGTGAGGAGTGCTGAGATCGCCGAAATTGAGCTTACCATTGGGACTACGTTTTGGACCATGCTTCTGCATCGTGATATGGGCGTTGAGGTGGTTCAGGGTACCATATGCCTTGGTGCAATCCTGCCAAGAGCACTCATACAAGCGTTCTATCTCGTCGTAACGTCGCCGCGGTCGCTTTTTGATCACATTTCCAGGCAAGGAGACAAAAGCGTACTGCTTGCTGTTTGAGGTTGAACTCGGTCCGTCAGTTGTGTGGTCCTCTTGATGCGTGGTGGGTGCATTAGAGGAGGTGGATGTACCGGTGCCTGGAGGGGACGGTCCGTAATCCTCGTGGAGAGACCCAAGCATCATCCCCGACAAACCCATTGGAGGTGGGCTCTCCCCACCGGAAAATGTGGGATTTAGAGGAGACAGTGGTTCTTCTAGCCCGATGGAATCATAGTTGTGCAACGGAGTCGGATGATCTTCCTTCCATGGCGAGTCACCAACCGGCCGTGTGTCTGAAGGGTGACGGTGGGGAGAGGAGTGCGTACCATGGGATTGCGGAGGCAAGTATGAGTACTGGTGCTGGAATTGTTGATGCCGGGCGCTGGAAAGATTGGTTGTGTTGGATGGGTCACCACTTGATGCGTTACCATACATGGCTGGCTCGGACATGCGGCGTTGGTCTAGGATGGGATGTTGATTATGGGGGTATTTATCAGTAACCCGTAAATAGCGGTCCGCAGGGTTCGAGATTGAGTAACGATCCATATTCGGAGGATAGGAAGTTGCCGATGACGCAAAATGATTCTGGTAATGTGGTGCACTGTAAGGCGGGGGAAATAATGGAGTAGGACGGATTTGCGGCGGCGATGGAGAAGGAGTGAAGTGTGGTGAAGGTCGCATCTCCGTGCGGGAACACGAGGCAGAGTCAGGAGGAGAGAGGATACGATGATGACGAGGATGGGAAAGTAGAAGGGGTGCCGGCCGAGATTGATTCGAAACCGAGATGGAGTGCTGCTGAGAATTTAATGAAGTGTGATCACGGGTACCGGAACGAGAGACATGATCAACTAGGGGGGTACGGAGGGCAGAAGGGTAACTCGGACCCGATTGGACCACGGAGTGTGGTTCTTCGTGCATGAGGTGTGAACAATGGGATGGGAGAGATCTGAGAGGTGGTGATGGCCGAGAAGACGAGGGAGCGTATTAGGGAGATCGGGAAGAGGAGGCTGTACGTGAACCTGAGTTTGCCTGGGGAGATCTGAAGAAGGTGGGGGGCGGGAACCGACTTTGTAAAAAAAAACGGATAAGTAACGGTTATGGAATGAAGGACGAATGTATATGACGGAAGATGGGATGACGAAGACATTGACGCGATTGAATGATCGGTTCGATTCGAGGCAGGACTTGTCAAAGTTTATTGGGCGAGACAAACGTACGTGACCGAGCACGCGGTTCAAGTAACAACTCAGTGCTGCGGCGCCTCACCACATTACAACCGTCGGGGTGGGTCGCTCGTCATCATCGTCGCGTTCTGTTGGCATAGGAGCAACGGCGACAGGACAGTGCCCCTTCCCGTCTGGTCGTGTTGTTGTGCGGGCCAACGACTGCGTGACTTGTGACTCGGGCTCAAGAAATCTGCAGATCCGAATAACGTGTCCAAGACAGACACAGCTTCTTATTTCGAATTAAACTCCCATTTTTAGATTGTGATTTCCATTTCGAGTCATCCCAGACAAAACCAAACTTCGGACACCACCACTGCGGAGACCCCCCCACAGCTTCGGCCATCTCCATCAAAAAGCCTATGCTCCCGTTCCGGTTAACCGCCTTTATTCGGTCCCAATGGCCCCTTTATGCCGTCGAATTCCGATTTGTCGCTCGGACCCGCATCCAGCCGGACGAATATGTCTATTTGTGGTATCTTCTTCACGTTTGAAATTGTGTCAGGATCGCTTCCGGCTTTGTTCTCTTCCTTTCTTTCAACGTCACAGATCACCAACAACTTTCAAATCTGTGGGGCATTTAGTTGTTCTGTTCAGAGACCGTGCCGACGGATGCTATTACTTAAGTTAAGTATGTATCACCCTAGTTTGCGGCGGCCCGGTGTGGCCGTGTCTTCCAGTGCAAGTGTGGCAATGTTACAAGGCTGCTCTACCAACGTTATTTCACCGAGTGGCTTCAACATCCGCGTCTTCCTTTCCAACTTGCCCTCACCGAATGTCATTTTCTCTTATTCCAATGCACCCAGCAGCTGCCAGCAAGTAGGAACTCTCGGAACCTCTCGGGTCCGGACGAGTCTCGGACGAATGTTGTGTTCGTGCCGTTTTGATTGCAGACCAGCCCGGAATGCCGGTGAAACACAAGACACTAGCCCGGATCAACGCAGCACCCATGGGTCTGCTGACTACGCAGGCGATCTCCGTCCCGATTCACAAAGTCATCAAGTGCACGCGACCAGATACTTTTCTAGTCGTCCACCGGCAGGAAAGACTCACGCTTTGCTTCCGTCCCTATGAAGTCCGTTTAGTGTTACTCAGTTTCATCTCGGATCGTTGAAGGGATTCAAGTTTGACAGTATCACCATTGGTTCGACGTGGGTGGTGTTGGTGCCAATCGCAGCCCATCCGCCACAAGGAAAACTGTACGTACAAATCACAGAGGCTACAACTGGGGCAAGAAGCTGTCAAGTACCGCATAATGCATTCTCGCTTCTGATTTTCCAGCTGCTTTGTCCGTAAAAAAAAAAAGGTTGACTCACGATTCATTTCGTTGTCGATTCACAACCCTACGAACTCTGCGGCAACGTGTCGGGGCTCATGCCTGAAGTTGAGATACGAAATCCGTAAGGGATTGAAGCGAAAATAATGGAGGTTTCTACGTACATCGTGTCAATGACAAGAACTTGAGAACGTTACAGAGCCTGAGTACGCCGATCAATACAGTTAATATTTACATCTTAGGCCCCCCACGCCCACCTCCAAGATATCATCCCAGCTTGCTTCATTACCATGATAACAATCTACCCGGTGGAGCCGGAGAGCTGGTACTGCGCCCAGACACTGCATTTTCAAGGAGACTGATTCGCAAAGAGTCGAATTCGGCCTAGGCTAGGGCCTATGTCTACTATGAAGCGCTAGGGGACACGTATTTATCAACCCCTGTCCGCACTATACTATCAAGAGTTTGGCACTGATCTGACATACCATTCTGAACGATTCATTCATAGGGTGTTCCATCAACGGCATCCACAAGGTGCGAAGCGGAAATAGTAATATGCCTTGCCGCTGCAATGTCTGTAAACTTTATAATATTACAATTTTGTAAAGAGAACTCCCCACTACCTACCATGATGCCCACTCAAACCACCCTGAGCACGTGAATGATTCCCACGTGAGACGACTACAGGACCTTCCAAATCCGGTAAGATCAGAATTCGTAACGGACCATACCACTTGTGGCGAGGACCTTTACCTTGGTCGATGTCAAGAACAACACAAGACCGACCCCGCATGCTGACGAGGAGCGCGGCGCACAGCACTATTCGTCGGTCTCCACGACTGAGGGACAGCCGCGAAAGGCGAGCGTCATCTTCAACTTATCATTCACAGTGTCAGTGTCGGCTTGTGCCCTTTGTACTGCACCCTAAGCTCTTCCAACGATAGCATTGATAGCTGGGCCGGTAGAAATGTATGGCACTAAGAAGCGCAAGAAGCCAGCAGCGGGGCTAGCTGAGGGGGATTCTCAGGATTCAAAGTCACGTAGGCAGTGTGGGCAGATCGAAGTCCAGCTTCCCCGGAGGGCGCAGAACGCAGGATCCCACGCCAGTGTTGTATCCAGGGGTCCACCTCCACGCACCGGCAAGATCGCCTCATGCAACCAAGAATCCTCAAGGGTGAAGCAGCTCGAAGAACAGCTTGACATTGCCCTTCGGACCAAAAAAGAACTAGCTGCTGAAGTCAAGGAACATAAGATCAATTCGGCCAAATCAACTTTGAACCTCCTGGAGGAATATTTCACCTGTCCCTTGTGAGTTTGATTCCTCACAAATACCGCTGTCGTAACTGAACCATTCTCGTGTGCCTTCACAGGTGCTTTGAAATCATGTACGTTTTAAATCCCCGTGTCAGCCTTTCCTCTCACGGATTTTGGACCTTGATGGTTCCTTAGGGCCTGTCCCTATGCGCTGGTTCCCCGTAACTGTGGACACACGTTTTGCGCCACTTGCATCCTGAAATGGTTTTTCTCTTGCCTGCATAAAGAGTGTGGGGGATGGCATGAAGCTGTCGACTGCCCACTATGCAGAAGTGCGCTCCCTCATACACCAGAGCGGGGACCGCGACCTACTTCATGTTTCCCGTTCATTCCCAACCGAACCGCTGACATCGCAAGTCGGGGTCTGATAAACACCATCTCTCACGAGCTTCCCCGTCTATCAGCTGTTGCTCCCAACCCACTATCAGACTGGTGCGAGGATGGCCATAGTAAACAAGAATGGTCTAAACGGGAGAGGTACGTGACATCTTCGGAAACAAGAACCGCAAATTTTTTCAGCTGATTCGGCACTCTTTTGTCTTTCCATTATTTTTCGTGCCGGCAGGTTGGGCAGAGCTGAGATGACATTTATCGCCGCGCAATGGAACACGTTAAAACCTACAGATTTCGTCAACATCAAGAATCGACTTGACGTCTGATAGTTAGAGCAGCAGGGTCAGTATCAAAGTATAAACTATGCCGAATATGATGCTTCCCGTAAACATAGGGGGCCGAACTGCACGCTACTGGTTCTCTCGCGGACCCAAGCACTGCGTGGGCCACTCCGCCATCACAATGCTATGCTGCCAGAATATTTTTGGACCCCCGAATACATGTTGCTTGTTATCGTAATGTACTAAATCAATAGCGCCATCAAAACGGCTTGAATAAAGAACCAAGTGCCCCACAAGGTTTTGACATTTCCGCGGGTGGCCTATTAAAGGTAGAAACACCGCTCCTTTAATCCTCTCATTCCCAGCACGTCCTGTGGCGTGTCCCTTAGTTCCGATGTGAACATGTCGAAGAACAAGAGACATACCCAATCAGCCAGAGTCAGCCACAGATCCCCAACCGAGTCCATTTTGCCAAGAACAGCCGCGCCTTTCCAAGCAAGAACTTTGGGATCCACGTCTTTCGGCGGTGGAATGATCTGCACCTTATCCATGTTGGGAACCAATGGTGTGGCAATGGCTTGTAACCTGTTCACAGCCAGGTGATCAAACAGCGCACCGTCGTCTTTAAAAAATGTTTTACCTGCTCTCAAGAGCATGTGCCATGCCGGGAATGTGTGCCCCTCCGCCAATAACGAGAACTGCTTGAAGGTATTTGCGGATTTTCTCGTCACCCCCACTTGCTCGCGCGCTGTTAAAGATGGCGATATCCAAGGGAAGCTTGCTCGCTTCCAGGCAAACGTCGATAGGTAAGCCACCAGGGAAATTTTCGGAAGAGGGGCCGGGTTGAGATGGCACTTGTGGTGCAGATTGGGGTGGAAGGTTGGGTTGCGGCGTCTTGTCTTCCCGCTCAACTTCTATGGCCATCGCTGCGTCACTGTCAGTTGGCTCTGCTGCCGTCGGCGGGGGCGTTGGGTCCGCAGTGGAAGGGAGCGAGACTTCTTGTTGTTCGACCTTTGCACCGTTCTCCGTTGGGTTCGCTGGACTTCCTGGAGTCTGGTTAACAGACTGGGATATGCGATAGATGAACCACTGACCACTTTGCAATGGTGCACCTTTCGTTGTAGACCCATCTGGAGCAGACGGAGATGACGGCAGTAAATGTTGGGTAGAGATAATCATCGCTTGTGTCTATACTCAGGGTTGAAAGAGATCGCGCATGGGGCACAGACATCGTAACTTACAACGTGGTCGGCTGGATTTTCAACGATCTCTTCCGTAATATCAGTGCTCGATATGGGTCGAACACCGACACGCTTTCGATCAAACTCGATCACACGGGGCTCAAATATACACTAAAGCAGGGGGTGAGCAGATCAACGGTGTGACCGTACAGGCTCACCATAGCAGCGAGGATAATCTCGTCATAGGCGCGGAGACCGTATTTCTCCGTGGGATGATCATATTGTCGCACGACAAAATCGTACAAATTCAAGGCCACATCGCCCTGCCGTAATTCTTTATTAAATGTACCGTAAAATCAATTAAGCACGTACCTCCGCCAATGTGCATAACCGCGACTTGAGGTCCTCCATCACTAACCAGTCATGCCAACGAGCAAGATTGATGTCTCTGTATGGGAAGTTTATTCTTTCGAGGAGAACATACAGAAACTCAGTTATGTCATTCCCGCCCATGTTCAATGACATCCTTGAACTGTGATCAGAGGTATCATTGGAAAGGCCGATGGGTCTACCTTGAATCGAGGATGACTAGGCCTTCGTCAACACAAGTGACACTGGTTTTGACGGCTCCGACATCGACGACGCAAGCATTGCTTATCCCAGCACCATATGTTGCTGCGAGTGATTCCTAACCACATGGACGCATTAGCACTCGAAAGTAGGTGATGACACAGATCAACAACTTCGGCTTGCCTGTTGTACGCAAATCTGCTTGAACCCGAGTGATACCAAGAGAATGTTTACAAATTCTCGGACATAAACCCGGTCGTAGAAATCCGGAATAACCAACATGGCAGAGTAATTCTGTCGAGAACGGTAAGACAGAATGAAGTAACATCTATTTCTCCACAACCTTGAAGTCACGACGGTTGATGTCGAGTTTTTCCTCAAGGACATGACTGATGATCCTCTCGATGTCGTCCAAGATCATTTGAACAGAAGGATAGTCCTTGCTATTGAAATTCTGACCATGAATTGGCCATCGAACGACATAATTCAGAGCATGAGGATCCGATATTCGCAACGCCTAGATCGGAAGCAAAAGGTCATACATGCATGGAGGGGCGGAGATGAATCGAAGTACTTTGTCTCCAATCACATAAACATCCTCAGGTGGAGGCTCGTGGATCCAGTCTACTTGGAAAGGATCGTTCTGTTCAGGGATGATCTCTGGTTTGAACTGTTCATTAAACGTCGAGGCGATGTTCGTCGCGTTTGGCGTAACGCGAAGCTTGTAGAATCGCATCCTTTCTCGAAGCGAAACCGTGATCGAAGCCAGTTTGACTTCGAACTACGATGTCTTAGTCCGTTGAACAGGATCTAGGCTAAGGCTCACGTACGGGGTCGTCAGAAGGAGGTGCAACGTCATACTCATCTCCGTTCGAATTTGAAGATGGTAGGTTGCGTCCTTTCCGCGGACGCGTAATGGTCTCTATATGCTCGGGTTCTGGAACGGGCCCGTTGTACTTTCTCGCAATAACGTTTGGGACGGTAATAGGTGTGACGTCGGACGCCTTGCCGATCCGAAGGTATCTCGAGCCCGGATGGATGACCACAACTTGCGAACCGCGTCTGTGCTGGCAGCTCAGAGTTTATCATAGAACGCCGGTACGACGTGTTGTGAACGAGTACATGCCTTTGGTCCTGAGGCATGGGCACGTCTTCGGCTGGCATTTTCTGTTTTCGAGCAACATTTCTGGCCCAGAGAGTTTGAGACTCTGATTTTAGGTACGTCGTGCCCATGTGCTTGGGATTGAGCCTGGACATCCTTGTCAGCTCTATTTTTCCAGACCGAAGTCGCTCGACATACCCCAAAGGCACATGCATCGACGTGTACCGCATACCGAAGTCATCCTTCTTCGGGTTGGGGACACCGCGCGGCATGACAACTTCAGTAGCTGTGGTTACGGAGCTGTGTGGATATGATGCTCAACGGAGAGCGCAGCCTGAGGTTCAAATAATGTCTGTAGTCTGTATTGGCCAAGCTCTCAGTCTTTCCAAATCGGTGCAACTCAAACTTAAAATCAAGTCTATGGACAGTATAATAAATGATCAGTGGGTATGTTACAGGGTTACATGGGCGTGTATGTAGGGATGCACAAGGCAAGCTGAAGGATGTTTCTACCAAAACGCACACCTGGGTGTTCAGGTGAGTACCATCGCGTTGGTGATGAGGAAGGACCTTACCATCCAGAGAAACACTGGCAAAGATTCTCCAGCGAGGTTGCCTGGAGAATGAGTTTGTCCACTTGGGCCGGAACGGTGAGTACGACATCGGGGTTAAAGTCCCGCCCTGTGAGAGTTCGTGGGTCTGAAATTCCAGGATATTGCCATTCCCGAGTGCGTACCTGTGAGCTTGTGCTGTACGCGGTTATACACCAGTAGGGCTCGTTCGTTCCTGACTTCTTGTCTCGCTCCTGGTTCTCCGATTGCATCTAGAGCGAGTCAGTCAAAGATCAACAGTACACGGACAAGTAGGCACCATTGAAAATGTCATTTTCATCTGCACGAAGTCTTCGGGTTGGAGCTTGAGGATATGCCGCAACCCTCGCAAGCTCGGCTGTCCTCCCTGGGTCGGTGTCAACATCTAAAAAGAAACGGCTATGAGGCTAGTTGTCGTCACAATTCATTTCACGCTACCTTCTTGCCTTCTGGTGTCAACGTCGGCTTGCATCAAGCGCCAGTTAATAAGTGGATCATAAACAAAGGCCTCAAGCACTGCCATAAGCGATTCCTTGTTCGCACGAAGCACGGACATGGTGATTTCGCATGTGTGCCGGAAACTACCCTCGATCCCACTGATCTAGAGAACAGCGTCAGATAATTTGAACACCACACGTCCAAAACTCACCTCCATGGCATGCGTCAGCATCCTGGTAAGCCGGAAAGGTATCTTTTCCGGGAATTTTTCTCGATGCATAGCAACTTCGAAACAGTCACCGAAATCGATGTGAACAACCTTTCCAGTGCTTCTCTCAAGAAGGAGGTTGGATGGGTGACGATCTCCTAGCCCTAGAATGTGGCCAAACATACTGTTGACGGCAAGGGATCGCGTATAAGTTGCACGTCGTTCTAGCCAATGTTCGGAATTGACGCTCTTCAACCATAACACTCGGTACAGATCTTGCCCCGTTGTATTTTCGAGAGCATATTCGAAAACTTCTACTTTCTGGAGAAGCGTTAGGTTTTCGTAATCAGGTGCCATCTGGCGGAACATCCAATGTCAACCTGCACGGATGTTACCCTACATGAGACGTCTCGTACCTGAAGCATCAAACGGTACTCGATGTTGAGTAGGACTTTACGAGAATCACGGTAGTCGCGAACGAGAACGTGAAGGGTATCACTGTCTTTGACCCATCCCATCAGACCAGCATTGGGCGCCAACGGTATTACGGCGTATCGTTGGATGTGCAAACGTCTCTTGAAGCTGTTGGTGTCTACTGAAAGCAGAGTGTTTACAAGGCTGAAGAGTTGCATGACACGCTCGTCTTGTCGTAAATCCTCGTGACCTGAATCCACTTGTGAGCGCGCGGGGTCTCGTAGTTGATATATCTTACCTTTCAGACAATAGAGATAATCCTTGCCGTCGTCACCTTTGAGTGACAGGCGCCTTGGGCGTTGTTTCGAGGCAATAACCGTCAACTTGGTGGCAAAACTTGCGATCTTGATAACGCGCTTGCCACTCTGGTAAGTACCTGTACAAGACCCCTGATATGAAAGTATGGTGAATCAGCGTCACAGGAACATACCAGGCACTGCTAGCTCCAAGTTTCGCGCTTTCAGTAATTGAGGTGACACATATTGCAAGTCTAATGTGGTGAGTTGGGGTAATTGCTTCTCCACTTTCCTAAATACCTAGTTTTCGAACCAAGTCAGTGTCAGGCCAGGGTCATCTCCAGTGTCCATACCCCGTAATAGATATCCCATGCTTTGTTCAACTCCGACATTTCTCCGTACGCACGATAACGACGGCAAGCTTCGCGAGCTTCATGTAAATCTCTACCAAACGCTTGAGCAAACGACGTCTCGCGCGCGGTGGTCGGACCCTGAAAGAACATTAAGGTGACTCAAAATGCATCTTATCGTGCTTACAGCCTCCAACAATTCGTGCAGGGGTTCCAAGGTAGCGATCATCCCTTCAGGATTTTTATCATTGAAAAACAGTCTGGAAGCTTCTTCAAGGCCTTCGTGCCACATCTCGTGCCACAATATGGCTACGCGAATGAGTTCATGACTGACCACAAGAGCCTAACGTGTCATTGCCATGAACAACTGATCGATCATCTTTAGACATGACCATACGTACTTGTTCAACAATGATGGGAGAATGTTCCCTCATTCTGTCCATGATGCTGAGAGCAGCAGTTTTTCGGGAGGCACTAGAAGATTTTGAGGCTACAGTAAGGGGATATATCAGCGCTTGTGGGTGATGCTTGCCAACTTCGGTCAGCAAGTTGTTGATGTTGCGTCTGACGTTCCCGCTGGGAGTTTGGATGCGCGCAATGATCTAGATATATGCAATGGGTGGAGAATTGAAAAATGATGATTGAACGCTTACTTGTGGTATGACTTCTAGCCATGTATCGACTTCAACGACGGAAAAGCCACTCGCCATTGCTTGACTGACATCGTCATGAGCACCAAACTTGAACCATAATGTCAGTAGCCGAAGGGTGTCCTGGAGGGCGTTTTCGTTCCGTAGAGCTATTGAGCGGAAGAACCCTGTGAGGTACTAGGTGAACGAACGTGGTATCCCTAACGCGGATGATAACGACCTTGAACTGCTTGCACGATATGAGCAGCCAAACCACTACCCGGCACATCCGTGGCCGTGTTCTGACTTTCTAGGTGTCCGATGACTTCAAAATTTGCAAGGGCCCACGTGTGCCATGCTTTATACCAATTAGGGTCGTAGTGTGTGGCAAGGAGGTACGAATGTAAAATGTCTTTGACATTTCGCTTCACGAAAGGTTAATCGTCGATATCAGACGAGTAAAATATACTTACTGCGCCCCAATCCTCCTTTAGCTCGACTTGCCATTGTCCTTGCTTGAAGTAACACCTCGCGAGTAGGCGCGACAGTTCATCAAGTTTGTGGTTGCTGACACCCGGTCGTTGAGAAAGCTCCCTGGTTTCCACTTGCAGGTCCCTTGCCAGGTTCGCAGAAAATTGGCGGAGGAAATTAAGGCTATCTTCACGATTCCCATTGGCCCACATGTACTTCAGCTGAGCGTAGACGACATTCGGAGGCGCCTTCAGATGCTGTTGATCATCCCGCAAATGGTGTAACTAATATCTCGAGTTATTATATTGTCAGTTCGGAAAACTAGAACTCACCCTCTCTGGCGACAGAAGTGAGTTGATCGTCTTCTCCGCCAATGCCATCCGGTCCGACTTCCGACACAAGTTGGCAAACTTGATCCACATGACAGGATCGTCCTCAGGGTTCAGAACAAGTGCTCGGACCTGCAAGATACGTTGCCACGTTTCAACATCAGGCTGGCAGCCTTGAAGTCTAGTTGTATTATGAGTTGAGACATTCATAGCAGCCATCGAGATGCGCACCGTTTCATCCATGTTGTACGCATTGCTTGCTGCCGTTCTGGTTGGTCAGCGTATTGCTTGTACATTATGATCTCTTCAAGTTCAGACAACATCTGAGCGCGGACGAGAGTGCTGTGTAAGGTCAGAACCAGCGCTGGACCTGACGCAATAGATGACTTACTTATACGAACGACCGTAACCTTCGCCAACGAAAGACGTCAACTCTGGCTCCAGCAAGTCGCGAGCTTTTCCTATTTCCCTCAACGCCTTGGGGAACTGGTTCTGGTGAACGGATAAAATGGCTTTGTAAAAGGCTCGCTCTGGGGAGTCACCTCTCATTGTCGCGATATAGTCATCCATAGAATCCCACTCATGTAGTGACCAAACAGCGGCGGCAGCCATGGGGGCTATTTCTCGACGATCTTCGTGACTCGCGTTTGACCAACTTTCTTCCACATGTGCCGCAAGTTGGTCCCATTCCCCAAGTGCGTGCAGGCATTTCATGCGTCCGATTTGAACTTCAGGTGCATCAGGATCCTCCTCTGCCTTCCTCTCATAGGCGGCGAGTGCTTCTTGCCATCGTCCGAGCCTCTCGTACCACTCCTCGTGTTTACTAACATCGTATTGTTCTCGTGCGATGACAAGTGTCCCCCAGGCTGCGTCGTGTTGCTGTAGCTTGGTATTGATACCGATCAACGCCTCGATGATATTTGGTGACGTCTCGGTGAAGAACTCGAGCTCTTTGTAATGCAACGCTTTCGCATACGCGTGGAACCTCATAGCATACTCTCCGAGTGTACGGTGTTCTATTGGGAGCGGTTTCTCTTCATGTTCCATGAACTCGGCGAGACTGAGCAATCTGTGAATCAACTCAGATGGCGCAGTAGGTGAGGTGATCGCCGCCTCGATAGAGCGGACAAGTCCTTCCTAAAAAGTGTTAAATTCAAGAATGTTGCATTGACGTATACGTACTTGATACTGATCATACAGCTCAGTCCAGCAAGAGATGAAAGCGGCATTAAAAAGATCCTTTGCAAGTGGTGGATGGAATTCGACCAAGCTCATACAGGCTCTCAGAGCATGCGAGGGTGACTCTTTCATGAACTCCACAGAGAGGCGGTGCATCCACTCTGTCCAATCCTCTCGAGTAGAAGCAGTGGACACGTCCCAAGCTTGTTTCAGATGCTGCTGGTTTACAGTCAACTTGGCAGGCTCGGCGGGTGCTGATATTTCAGCGACTCTAGAGTTCTCTAGGGATTCATGGATGCCGGACTCTTGAGGCAATCGTTCGCCATTCAAGAGTTTGTTGATGAGATTCTCGTACCGCGGGTGGTGGATGCGGTTGCGGAGCAAGCACTACCGGCATTTAGAGTCATCACTGAGACTGTAAAAGGCTGAATAAACGTACCTTACTGATCATAGGAACGAAGATTGCAAAATCCGAGCCAAGCTGGACGACGATAGCACACAGTGTGTCCATTACCGCCATCCGTAGTTCGTTGTTCTGACCGTCAAGAACTCGAACAAGTGGGTGTACAATTCGAGAGGCATGATCCGAGAAATTGACACGCTGAGATAGGTGAGCCACTGTTTGGATAGCGCGCTTTCGGAGAATGGTTGTTGCATCTAGCCTCTCTGCAGCTTTGACAATAATTGGGATGATAAGATGCAAATATTCCTCGATGTTAGCACCGAAAGTGAGGAATGAATCGAATATTTTGATTTGTGTAGTCATCCTCTTCTCAGTAAGCTCCCCTTCGAAAACTTTAAGGAGGAGAGGCAAGATGGTGGGCAGGAAAGGTCTAAACTCTGCATCCAACGCCCTACCCAGCGCTTCCACGAGTGACACAATGGGAAGTTGGAGAGACGTATTCTCCCAAAGGTCCGTCACGAGCCTGAACACCTCGGGAGTATAGTTTCGCACGTGTTGTTTGATGATTCCAACTAAAATTGCGAGTTGCTGTAGGTGGAACTCCTGCAGCCGAGCGGCAGATGTACGTGCAACAGCGGCAAATGCTGGGATAATCTAACAGGGTTGTCAACACGAGAATGTATGGGTGTTCAGAGGTGGTTACCTGTGGTAGGAAAGTGACACATTTCAAACCTTGGGTTTTGAAAATATTCATGATGGCCTCAATGACAGTATGGTGATGGCTGCTCATAGATTGATCTCTCAAGACTGCTAAGAGTGCAGTGATGACTACTGTCTGGTAGTAGTCATCGGAACCAGTCAAGGAGCCAGTGCTTGTGATGGCAGCTGCATTGACAGCTGGAAGAGCTCCTTCTGCGGCTCCATCTTCATCCGGCTTTGTCTAGCGCCAGTATTAAAACCAAGTGTAGATGCAAGGTGCGACGACCTACCTTGCGTCTGTATGGGTCGAGAGCACCAAGGATTCCTAGTACCTTGACAATTTCCCTGACAACATCACGGCGAGATGGGCCAGATTCTGTCCTCAGAATCCTCCCGAGAATTGGTAGAAGCTGGGGGTAGTCGATCAAGGGCGAGATGACGTAACCTGTACTGGAGCAGAGCTGCCCCAAGGTACGCAGGGCAGCATCTCTTTTGACGTGTGCTGGGTCTTGCAGTCTGGCAATGATGACTTGCATTAACTCCGGAATGTGAGGGGTGACATCTTCGCCTCCCACGGCGGCAAGCTCGCCGAGACACATCAAGACATTGGCGGCGACGGCTGGGTTGCTATCGTTGGCCTTCGGGATGAGCACGCGGAGGATGGGAAGAGCATATGGCTTAATAAGTCTCTGAGTTGCGCTGACTAGCAGGGTGAGAAGACGGGTGCAATCCTCACGGTTACGCCTGGAGGGCGGGTAAGCTGTGGATAGTGAGATTAACGAGGTACCTACGTGACAGTGGAATACTCCAACTCAGTGAGGAGCTGTATGAGGGCCTTCCTAAGGGATGGCATGACGTATGCGGGGTTGTGTTTCGCAAGACGACCGATCAAGCCGACCGCGGTGACGCGGTTCTCAAAAACCTCGTCATTGAGGGATATGAAGATGGAACGGACGTTCTCCGCTTGTGCGAGGTGTTTGTCAAAGCGTTCGTGCAACGATGAGAGTACAGTTTGACGGATAGTTGGGTCTAATAAGTGGGATCAGAAACAAGTACGGGTGAAAGGGACGCTGTGCTCAGTACCTGGATCCGCAATGCCAACAGTGAGTAATTTATCGAGGACATCACTGATAATTTCAATCGCGTGACTGCTTGCTTGGTAGCAGATAGGATCCCGCATAAAGAGCCTGCAGCACGTTAGTGCACCAGCCCGCCGCACGTCTGCGTTGTCATCTTCAAGGTATGGCAGCGCCGCGCTTCGCACAAACTCGTTTAACACATGTCCTGCATTGCACTCAGAAACAACTCTGAGCATTGCATTCACACCTCTCACCACTAAAGTCAAACGAACCAAGCGTAGAGAGCGCAAGCGTGATTAGCTCTGGACTCTTTCCGGTCTTTGCAGCAGATATGTCACGCGGATGAGTAGCGACATCACCCCGCACAAGCGATGACGGCGCGCCGATGACCTTGTATGGTTGTCCGATAAGAATCATCGAGAGCAAGTCCAGCAATCGATCTTGGATCGTCTTCAGTAGTGGTGGAATGTTCCTCGCGATGGCCACTAGGGCTTGTCGCAACGACTCGCTCAACCCGCATGCAAAGAAGAGGTCTAGCTGATCATGCAGCAACTTCGTCAGGTTTAGCCCAACAGCCGACGCCAGCATTCCCACGCATTGGAAAATTGGCTCCTCTGACGGTGCATTCTTCTTCCTACCATGGATATGAGAAGGGAAAATGCAATAAACGCGGTAGACGCACCCTCTTTGCTGCAATCCAAGTTTGATGTGAGCCATGATGGAGTCGAGGAAAGATTTCATTTCGCTTCCCACAGCAGTCGCAGTGTGCCCGATGGCAATGAAAGCTTGTTGTCTACTGTGTAAACGTGACAGAGATGCTATGCGAGGACGGCGCACCAAAAGACCGTTCGTTGGGTTTCTCAAGCTGTGTGAGAAGATGACTCATTGACTTGTGTAGGTAATGTTCAGAGAATGATTGGGTGTCGTATGCCGCAAGAGTTGGCATGAGTGTGATAACCATTTTGCGCACCAGACTGTCCCTGTGCGACTTGAAGCGAAGAATTTGTTCTGCTGTGTCTAGAAAGGATTCTCGCATAAACTATAGGTCAACAAGTTACATGTGCCCTCTGGAGAAACGATGTTGTCATCACTTACCGAATCCCCATGAAGGAGCAACTCGCGATACATCAGCAGCGACCCGTGAATGACTTCCGGCTGCGCCATTTTCAGCCCAATCTGAGCATCCTGAAGAATCTTCATGAGGTATGTTGTCCGCGTCTGTCGCTCTCTACTTGTCACGATTTCCAGACATGCTGCCAAGAGCTCAGCAGCGCCCTCCCTAACCATGACACGGGAGTCACGAAGCGGAATGAGGATCTTGTCAAATACAAGGCTAATGTGAGAATGGAAGTAGTTCGCGCTGTTGCGAGCCAATTCCTTCAAGATGAGGACGCCGGCATAGCGTGGCGGTTCAGGGCCCTGCAGGAGCTCTACGGCTGCTGGCACTTCAAGATCCATGAAACCCTCTCCGAAGTCAACACCGCCGATGGCAGCTATTTGTCCCAAAGTCTTTGAAGCAGCCAACATGATGTTAACATCGTGGTTCGGAAGAAGTTGTTTAACATAATTGTAGAACCTGTATAGGTATCGTTTTGATCCAACGATGTCCTCGCCGTCGTTTTCCAAGAGATGATCTATGTTCAAGGCTTAATGTAGTCCACAGTCAACAAATAGAACACAGCGGCGCACCGATTGCTAGCAGTCCACCTAGTCTCTCCACATTGCTCTGACTGTGCATAAGATCGAATATACGTTTGTTAATGTCGTCATCCCACAGCTTCACCGCAGCGTCATTGGGCATTTCAACTACCGTTGTGGCAACCTACGAGGCTTTCAATGCTATGACCAGATCGCACCATGTCAGGGACCCACATAGCGACGCAAGTCGACTGCGGCCTGAAGCCGAGCGTCATGACTAGGATTCCGAAGTCCTTGGAATATCTGACCAAGGTTGTCTGTATGAATGGAGGTGATAGTCGACGCCATGCTTCAAGGTTGGCGACACACAGCGAGGGTGCTGCTCTGCTTAAAGGTTGTTGGTGCGTCGAGTCGAGTGCGTCGAGTCTGTTTTGGTTGTTTGTACCAGTTGGATTACAGGACTCCATTTTTGGCAACTCACCGAAGTGACTAAGCACTCTTGCTCGTACTAATCATCTACATCTACATCCTCTCTGGAATTGATGTATGTAAACACAATATAATGACTCCCATCAAAGTTCTTGTAACATAATAGCCGTATTCCTTGCCCGTTCGTCGGATAAGTTATTCAAGGCACGATCGACGGCCGGTGGCGCCGGCAGCCATTTGTGATTGTACATATGGCAGCATCCCGGTATCGGCCTGGTGATCTAGTAGTATGATTCCTTGCTAGGGCGACGAAATTCGCGGCCAGGCCCACGTGTTAACGTAGTTTGTCTGCTATCCATCACGTTTCCGAGCTTTTATGAGGAAAAGCCGACATCAAGGAAACGAGGTTACAGCGCAGCTCATCCGAAGACCGCCAGAACCGAATCAATTGCGAAGGACGCTAATGAAAACGTCGATTGATTTACCCACTCGCTGGAACGCACTTATCTTTCTACACGTCACGGCGAATCTCCGCCATCAAACCCGCGTTGTTATCCGTGTGCGTGTGCCTTGACGTTTCCTGTTCAACTAATTCGTTCAAAATATCAATATTATAATAATTTCCCTGCTGAAACAAACACCAATTGCCAGCGGAAGCATCTCTGAATCAGGCGTATTACAGGCGCATATGCCACTCATAACACGGCGCTAGGTTAGCAAACCACCGATGACAAGGAAGAACTTTTCCTGACCATCCAATACTGTCCTGCCAATGAGGCATGCCTAGCCAGGATTCTGCGTTGCAAAATCAGAGATAAGTCGGGCCTTTTCTGGGCCAGGCCCCAAATGCAAATCAATCTCGTCCGACGCGGTTGATGAGTTTAGCAGTGCCACTTATGTAATCCCGATTATTGCGGAGCTCGGATCAACCTGTCTGCTGTCTAAGAAACAAGTGAGTGCGTTTAAATTATTTTATGGCGCAAACGCTGATAAACGCCATTTTTCCATGGAACGGACCTTCCCGTCACTTCCCCCCATCACCCCATCGTCGTCGTCATGCATGTCCCACCGCTAGATGACCACGGGCACCCTGGCACCTGCTGTTTTCCGCTGAAGCGTTTCCTGCCATTCAACTTGGCCCCACGTACGACGAACCAGACTAACCAGCTAGTCGACCGATCCGCCAAACGAGCGGACATCAATGCCAATAATAACATTGTTGGTTTGGTCATTTTGGGGCTACAACGTCCGCTGACATTCCTTGACGACAGGCGGACTATGATGATATTCCCATATCTTTCGAGTCTTGTTGCGACTTCCACTCCAGTCCAAGTAAACAAAGTCTCGATCTCCCACCCACGTATTCTGGATCTCTCCCCCAATTCGATTTAAAGTATGATTTCATGACAACCATCATCACCGAAGTCGATACTATCGACTCTGCCCTGAGATCCCTCAGTCTCAGTATTCACGGTAGGTGTGCACCGACATAAGAAATATATGTCTTGTTAACGGTTTCTTGCAGATCACCCTGAACTCATGTTCGAGGAGCAGTGCGTGTCTATCACAGTATCGCTGCGTTCAACGTAACATTTTATTCAGTTACGCTCATGATGTGCTGACCGACTTCATCGAACGCCACGGTTTTCTCGTGACTCGGCATTATTTGGGCCTCCAGACTGCGTGGAGGGCCGAATTCACCCACGGTAAGGGTGGAAGAACCATTGGCGTGAATGCCGAGATGGATGCATTACCCTTGATCGGACATGCGTGTGGTCATAATCTTATCGCTATGAGCGGCGTGGGGATAGCTATCGCAATAAAATCCGCATTGTTGGCTCACAACGTCAGTGGCAGGGTTGTTGTACTTGGGACACCCGGTAAGTTTAAAATGCTGAGAACACAGAGCATAACCTAAATGCAAAATTAACCTAGCGGAAGAAGGTGGAGGTGGCAAAATTACACTACTTGAGCGGGGTGGCTATGATGGGATGAACGCATGCCTCATGTCTGTGATAGTTTGCGCAGTGGGAAAGCCAATTGACCGGATCACGCAGGTGTCATCCCTCCGGTGGATCTCCCAATACCTTGTCCACCGGATCGTGTCTTGCCATGCAATCAATCGACATTGAGTTTTTCGGCCACTCGTAAGTCGAACTTGCAAGTTACTGTTACCACTTTACGTATGGGAAATAGTGCTCACGCAGGAAACGCGCCATGGGAAGGCGCGAACGCTCTTGATGCCGCGTTCCTAGCGTACTCTAACGTCTCTGTACTCCGTCAGCAAATCAAGCCTGACCACAGAGTCACTGGTGTCATCCAGGGCCGTACCGGGCCCCCGAATGGTGAGTTGACACTAGACTGAGTAGAGAATGTGATGGACGGACTTTGATTTTACCAGTGATACCCGATTACGCTCATATGCACTGGCTCCTGCGTGCTCCTGACAGTGATCAATTACAACATCTAAGGGAAAGGGTAGAGGCGTGTTTCAGGTATAATCTGTCACTCGCCCGGCGAAATACGTTTTTGACCGAGTCCAGAGGCGCGGGTATTGCCACCGCATGCCGCCTGAATATCACGCCAGGCAAGGCGTACCATGAACTACGACAAAACGCGGCTTTGGGTAAGTTGGTCTAGTCCGCAGGCGTGATCCCTCCCTTTAACTCCCCTTTCAGGCAGATATTTTTCGCAATCGATGAGCAACTGCTTTGGAATGTGTGCTCGACAAGTCCCATTCGGAGCTTCCACAGATTTTGTACGTTCTCCTACCGGTCTTATTGGAGGTGATGACTGAGCCAACTACGACATCCCTTTAGGGTAATGTCTCTTACGGCAAGTGCATCACCCGCAGGCACGCCCAGAAGGAAACTCATGAGATTTTTAATAGTGGTGCCGTCGCTACATCCGGCTTTCGGTGAGAACTACCACCAACTAAGTGCACAGCTGGTCTCATCTATGTGACGCAGCGATCCCCACACAGCCCCGTGGAGGGAACCACACTCCAGAGTTTGCAGTCTCTGCACGGAGCATCGAGGCTCACAAGGTTTGTGTGTCGGTCACCAAAGGCTTGGCATGGACAGGCTTTCTCGTACTCGCTGACGATCAATTTTACGCTGAGGTAGGCTGCTTGAAACGAGAATTTGACTGTGCGATGATATCTACTCAACAGGTGATGGACGAATATCAACGAACTGTCCCACAGTGCACCCTCAGTGCACGATGATCTTCGTGATGTAATATGTACTAAATTTTATTACACAGTCGAATGTCTAGATGGTCACCTATGAGGGGACAAGTCTTTGTTGCCCAAGAGAGAAGAGATTTTCCCAAATGGTGATAAACTTCAGGACACGTGTAGATTAGAATTAAGAGTGCATGTCCACGAGCTCGGGATATATCCAACGCAAAAGAAATCTCATGAAGGTTGAGAAGCCTCAACTGATTCAGTCTGGTCCCCAGGTCCCCTGTGTGGTGTATGTTTATGGTCTCTCCGTGTCCTTGCTTGGGCTTGGGTACGCAGCTGCTGGTGTTTTGATTTGCCGGCCGCTGCCTCGGCAACCATACTGATCGAATGAGCACGCAAGTCAGATTGATTCAGAGTTGCTATTCCGAACGCGTACCGTTCAAGTTCTCGTCGCTCCTCATCAGATTCATCCGGCGCCGCAGTCTTAAAGGTGTGACCGATGATCAACAAACCCTGGGTTGCTCCGTTAGGGTCACGCAACCAACGTTGCTTTACAGACATACCTTGGCCCGGTTGATGAGTACTTGATCAGAGACCTCGCGGTCTCTGAGGACATTGTCCACAACCTGATGAGTGTTATTACTGGACGTTTCTTTAAGCAGAAAAGAATACCTCTCGGAGTACTTGGACGACTTCGAAACGTGTTCCCCGCCAAGATGCAAGTAGCATCTGAAATGCATGATAAGTGGGACTGTACACAAATAACATGTTGCGTTTACCTTCCCGGTCATGTCTTCTGCCATTGCATGCAAGACTTCTTCGTTCACATCACCTTTGGCTTGTAACTTTTCCATCTCCTGCATTAGTGATTGGACGCTGAGTCTAGTTTTTGACCCGTAAGTGTCACTCTACTTGAAGTTGCTAAAGCTTACGCGCTACCAATGACGCCCCAGGCGTCTTTAGCCACCGATCCTTTCTCCTTTATCCGGGACCAAAAGCCCGCGCTAGAATGGAATGAGCTATGAAACGGCGCAGTATCGCGACGACCCACAGCCCTAGAAATTTCTTGGATTTCAAGAACGAAGTGGCTTTCACGCTATAGACGGTGCCAATGACATGTAGCAACTGAACGCTTGTCGCTGAACACGTGGCAACCTAACAGAGAAGTCATCACGAACCTCGACACCAAAACTCTCCAGTTTCAAGTCTTCTGCTTCCAGTTTAATTTTCTCCTGAAACGTGTTGGTTTCCGGATCGTCTTTGTCTCCGGGATGTTTAGCTTCGACAAATGGCCGGAGCCGTTCGACCAACATTGTCGTTAGCGATGTCACGCGTTCCTCTAAAACCTTTCTTCGCTCTTCTCCGAGTTTCTTTTTCTCTTCTGGCGTGAACCTACCACGTTTTTTGTACGGGTGTGAATCCTTGTCCTTCTCCTGCGAAGGCGATGTAGGAACACTCTTTGACCCATTCTTTGCTGGAGACAAGTCGGGAGTCGGGGTACGTTTGGATGTGTCCTCAGCGCTAGCAGAGGCTTTGGTGTCGAGATACTTGAATGCAGATTCTGTTGTAGGAGTCATGGGCGGTGTTGGGACTTTGTCCTGAGCTGACTCTGCCGAGGTAGAGTGCGGAATTGCACCTTCCTTTTCCAATTCTTCGGACTCTTCGTCGGTCGCCATTGTGTGTGCTACCGAAGTCATTTCTTTCATCAGAGATATTTCCCCAATCTAGCGCTCGGTGAGATGTTCGGCAAATAAGATCAGGAGGAAGAGGAACATACATAATCCTTGAAGCGTTCGCCACCAAAGACATTGGCAAAGAACATGGCAGCGTCATCCATTTCGCTCGTTTCCTTGTCGGTCTTACACCACGAAATAATATGACCTGGCCTCCACAATCTGGACACAGACTTACCATCGACTTCCCATTCTTGTCGTATACGGCACGGAGATTCTGTCCGACGAAGTATCAGTTTCATGTATGGCAGAGCAGATAACAAACCATCACCTACAGGATCAGACAAGACTTGATAAGCTTTGCTACACGAGGCATGCACGTTACTGGACATTCCCCGCCTATATTTGATCTGATGGTCAACTTGCCTTATTTCTTTGAACTTCTCCTCGGCGTCGGGAGAGGGGTTCTTGTCCGGGTGGTACTAAAGGAGTGAGAAATGGACGACAGAACAAAGATCAACAGATGGTGTAGAGGCTCGATGGTACAACGGACCTTCATGGCTTGCCTTCGATAGGCCTTTTTCAAATCTGTATCATTTACTTCTACAGAGACATCCAGCTATGGTTTCGAGGTTCACGGTGAGTGTGCCGGGAGTTGCTGGATCGACGACAACCCACCAAATCATAATATTCTGTTTCTACTGGCGTCATGGCGAATACGTCGTTGCACGGAACAGCTCAGCAAGTTGGTTTGATGTGGAAACTTCTAGCGGGACGTCGTTGCGAGGGATGATGAAGAAACAAGTATATGGAGAGGGTGCTGAAACGAAAACGCGCAGCTCACAGCCACATAGGGTGATGAATCGATGACATAGCCGACTCTAGTGGTTGTCTAGTTAAGTGGGGTCCGTAAAACAAGTTTCTGGAACAAGGAAAAATGGGCTACATTGAATAATATATCAAAGAAATAGGTTAACGTGCGGTTACGACAAGACGTGTCCTGTGTGTAGATCCAAATAAAAATGCAGGTGGTGAAACAGTCTAGACGTTTGCAAGACCCTAAATAGCATCTGTGAAAAAAGGAAAAGCTAGGACGACTGTCCGTCTATTGCAAGTACACTGGTAGAGAAACGGACGGCCTTTCGTGGGGTGCCTGGTCTCGTGCTATCGCTAGCGGACGATGTGAAGGAACTCACCCGACCGAGCGATGATGGTAAACTAAGAGGACGATAGCCTGGAATAAACTTGGACATACGAACACGCAAGGATGACAGCGGGCCAGATGACCCAGGACCGCCCGGGGTGGCCAAGGCAGCCGAAGAAGATAAACATTGCTGCTGTGGTTGAGTAAGCGTGCCAACGGAAGAAGTCGTTTTTTTCATAGAGGAACGTGGTGGAGGGGGAGGAAGGCTGTGGGGCATGCGATATTTAGAGGAAGAGGAAGAGGTATCGTGAAAATTATCGGAGGACACGCGGAGAGGCTGGACCGGCGCTGACAGGTTGCGGCGTGGAGGAGGTGAGGGAATAGGATAGCGGTAGATGGAATTCGGGGCGGGTCTGAGATGAGGGGTGCGTGAAACATGGAGACCCATTGAGATCTGCTCTATGGTGGGACGGGAGTCGAGACAACGTGAGGGACCGACACGTGAGGTATGGTGTGCGTGTCTCTCCTCAGGGGTGGAATACATGGCAGCACGCTGAGCGGAAAGGGGTGTGAGAAGTACGGAATAGGGATTGAATATAGAGTGACGGACGGTGTTTTCGGTATTCCTTCTTCGTGGAGAGGATGGTGGGCTGAGCGACTTTCGCATGGAACCGAAGAAGCGGGACGCAGTGGAGGCGACACCTGGATGTGTAAGAGGATTGCGCAGGTCGTCCAAAGGAGAGGTATCAGCGATGTGTGGCGGGGGTGACCGTGATGGATGATACATTGGGCGATGTTGACTGCAAGCAGCAGCCATCGTGCTTGGGTCGTAGGACGCGATGTCGCAGGTCGGGGATGTGAGCGGGGTAGGAGGAACACGCTGAGGACAACGCGGATGGAGCACTAAGGGCGGACAGGCATAGGATCAATGCCCCCTAGCGGATTGGCAGCGGTGGTTCCACGTCACGCGTCATGTTTAGTGGCTGTGCAACGAGTCACAAGTGCTGTCTGTCACAAGAGTCACACAATCTCAACGACTAGATATCAAACACCAAGGATATTGATTTTCTAATCACCCTCGTTTCATGTCCGTAACGAAGCACCCTTCTTGTTGTTCTCTGGAGATTTGGCGGCTCATTCGCGCGTCTCGGCTGCCTAGTGACAAAGATTGAATCCCGAATAGGAAGGCGTTGTCACTATGTTCGCCAACCTTTGCCTTATTGTTTTGCGTCCACTCAACCGCGTCACGCGATTGTGGTGTGGCTTCGGCTTCGATGTGGTAATATATCACTCGTTATTGTCTTGGTACCCTATAAGATGCTCATGCTTTCGCACCGTTCCTGCCTGCATCGTTTGCCAACGGGCATCTTCCCTCCTCTAGCCTACGTTCTCTGAGAGCTTCGCGGGCCATCCACTCTTTTTCCTTCGTCTGAGACGATTCCAACGTGTACATCACTCTCCCACCTTTGCAATGCCATCAACCTTGACGGTCGCTGTTTCATATCGTACCTACCCCGAGTCCTGCTTCGTCGAGACAAAACCTTTGTAGGTTACTCGCCATCTGCACCTGTTCGCATCTTTGACTGACTAGGATCGACAGGCGCAAGACGCGCACTTCCTGCACAAAGTCTATTCAACGCCAGGTCATCCACGCTTGGAAGTGTGTCACCGGAGCAACACGCAAGCACCAGCGTGCGTCCATGCTTCCAAAGGACTTTGTCCTCGTCACCTCTCGCCGTCGCAGCATAATGTTCCGTTGATTCTTTCCAAGTTCCTTTCTTGGTGATGACGCACATGAATCCGACACGATAATTTACCCTAACTCAGCGCAGTACTAGTGCGCCCATATACCTATTAATTCACGGCAATATTTCCATCTCCATAGACCTACGTAACTTCCTGCCATTTTCTCCCCGTCGGCGCTGTATACTAATTCTTGCTGACTTTGACACTGACATGTAACACCCCTCTAATCCCTGTATCTTTACAACGTTGTATGAGCAACTCATTTCATCCCGTGTGACAGAGATACAAGGTGCGATAGACATTATAATAACGTCAACATGATATTGACGCTATAAATTATGAAGATGGCATTTTAGTTCTCAAAAGATTTGAAACAGTGATGATACAGTACTACCGTATAGCAGTAACTTACACGCAGGTAGCTAAATCGAGTTGGGGTCAAACACCCCTTGGGTGTCCGAAGTGCGAACAGACCACTGATCGTTATCTGTGTCTTCTGGGTCCGTCAATCTCTGTTAGACAGTAGTGAAGCCACTGACAGGGTACAAGCGGGACTACGTACCCGTAACATGCCCAGCTGGTTATAGATCAGGTCAATTTGTCGGTGAAGTTTATCCACCAATCTATTCGATTTCCATCTCTCGGTGTTGGCCTCTTGGAGAAGTTGCTCGGTTTCATCGAGTTTCCTCTTGGTAAAGTCAAATCTCTTTTGAATTTCCTTCTTTTCCCCCTCCAAGAACATTATCTGATTTGACACGGCATGAACAACGATTCTCACAACGAATAGAGGGTACTCACCTTTTGACAAGCGGCGATGAATTTGTTGTAGTAGTAGTTCAATCTACCCTGAGATGTAGCTGTAGCCTGTAGCAATTCTCCTATCCCATCGTCTGTTGGATTGTCTTCGGGAGTGATCTCATTATCACTATTGCTATTATCACCAGGAGTCGGTGACTCAGTAAGCAAAGTAGGCGTAGCTGCCGTATGAACTACGTGTCGGGGATTCGAGA
The DNA here is from genome assembly GCA_038090295.1 of Boletus semigastroideus. Classification (NCBI taxonomy): domain Eukaryota; kingdom Fungi; phylum Basidiomycota; class Agaricomycetes; order Boletales; family Boletaceae; genus Boletus; species Boletus semigastroideus. Next base: position 57,062 of record JBBPMK010000037.1, on the reverse strand, counting down.
TGGGTGTCAGATAGGGATTGAAGGACCGCGCGATCACCCTAAACAAAAAAAGAAACCCACCAGCCAAGCATTAGCCGGGAAGTTGGAAGTACTGCGTGAGACTTACGGAGTACAAGCGACAGGCTGAACAGGTTCAATTTCAGGTACAGAGACCAGGTCGTGATTGTCATCATTACCGTCATCATTACCACTGAAACCCTCAGCATGCGCACGTTATTAAGAGATATCCATAAGTACTTACAGATACAGATCTGCCTCGGGAGTTGTAGGGCCAGGTTCAACATCTGCGATCCCGTTGTACGGCAGATCAACACTACCCTTGGAACCGAGCGGCGTCCTCGGCATCTCCGCTGTGCTGGTGAAAGCAGCCTGATGAGGAGATGGTGAAAATTCGCCACCTGCTGTCTCCATGTGCGGCGAGCCATCGACAGTTTTCAAGCTCGTCTGGATACCTAAGGTCTTGGTTCGTTGGAGCCGAGTTTGAAACTTTGACGCGAGTTCCCTCTTCTCTTGATAGGTCTGCAGCAATAAAGCCATCAACTGCCGCAAGACATGAGCGACGGCGATCATATCAAAAATCCCTTGTGCATACTTCTTTCTTCGTAGGGGCCTTTCCTTTGGGGAAAAAATGGCGTTTGGCTAACGCAATCGCTCCACGGTACTGTTGGTCATATGGGATGTCCCCATACCCCCTCAGTTTGGGAAGAAATGCTGCAAGTCTGTTCATGGAATTGAGAAGATTACTCTGACTGTCTGTCTGGCCACCAACATTTTCTTTGCCTCCGGAAGTATCTTTATCACATCGATACTGTGAGGATCGTCCTCTTTGGCAATGAGCTCGACGTGTCCCTTTTGTACCTAAAACGACCCTTAAGATGCTGTTTCGGGAGAGCGAAGAGAAACAATTACGGTAACTAGTAAGACAGCGGCGGCCTGCTCGACGGTCATCTTCCTCTGCCTTGCCTTTGTGCCCCTCCCTCGAGAATTAACTGAAGAAGAAAAGTATGGATCGCCATGCAGCACCAAAGCCACGAAGCATCCATGGACATACCTCCCATCATGAATTCTTCAAACTGTACCTCGAGTGGCGCGTCAACGTCGATTTGGCTCGTGCCTTCAAGTCCCGTCCAAGCATTCACTTGCGCGTCCGCGATGAACGCAAGCTCTGTTATCACCTCTGCACACGCCGAGTATGGGTAGTATTCGTGGCACAGTGCGTGCGGGACTCACTGGTTGGGTTGTTTGCATATCCGACGAGCTGAAGGCTTCCGAGCGCCTTCAGCGGTCGTCGGGTGGGAGGCATTCTTCAAATTGGTCTTTCTTGAAAGGAGAAAGGGAAAGCCAAACGTTTCATCTCCTCGGAAAGTGGCTCCACTTTATTATGAAGAGACGAGCGGCTCAGGAGTGGGCAGGCCGGGGGAGCAACGTCTTCTTTGTTCTTTGATAGCCTCTTTCGTGCAATCATGATGTTGCTACGTTTGAGGCTATCCAGTTTGACAATACGACTCTACACAATTGGAGATGAAAAGTACCACGCACGCGGTGATAATACGGTTCAACATTCTTTTTGTCCCAAGGACGCCTGGACGAGTTCACATCATGTAAAACGGACGGTACATTATTATTCTGGAATCCAGGCAACGAGTTCTTCTATCTACAGATATAAATAAGAGTCCGCCAAAAGGAATATTGTAACGTCCTCATGCCTATAGTTCGAAATGATCAGCCCAATGTCGTACCACACCTTCCCCTTCTAAGTGAAACTCAAAGCGTTTGATGTCCCGACCCACAATCATCGCATGCGAATTCGTAACACCCGTAAAAAATGCGCGCTCTTTCTGTAGTTGGGGTATCTTGTTTAGGTTCTGAATGCAGCGACGCTGTACATCACTGAACAAAACAACAGGGGTGGGCGAAGATCGTGAATCCACATTGTCATTTATCGGTTCCGAATCTTGCTGTGTCACAGCCCCACCAACGAGGTCTTTGCGGGACAAGGGTGGAACCGGAGAAGAGATTCCTGGGGAATCGTACATGTCGAGGACAACGCTCTCGACGTTACTTTCTAGCTTTGCAATGATATGAGAGAGTCTCTCCTCGTTCGACTCCTCATCAAGAGCTTTGAGGCGTGTCCTTGAATGGTGTGATGAAATCGTGAGACGGACGAGTGCGAGTGAAATGAAGGTAGGGATCAATATCGGAAGGAGCGCATATACAACCTGGCAATAAGGCAACAGTCCACACACAGGCAGACTGAGACAGGGCACCAGGGACTCACGAGATTCAGAGGAAAAGCACGCTGAAGTACAGGCGGAAGAGGGGGTCTCAGGTTTCGCATTCGGGTGACCAAGCTGATCTTTTCTCGTTCTTGGCGCGGTCGAGGAGAGGATGATACTGCATATGACTTGACCACGTGCTTATATTGGTCATGAAACTCTCTGGAGAACAATATTAACAAGTCGTTGAAAAGTTTATAAACGACACGCACATTTCAAGCCCGTTCTTCTCATATTCTGCGAATAAGTCTTCCTCTTCAATTGCGGCAGTAACATAAGGCACCGTGAGGTCATTAATCCTGTGAGAAAGTCAGCACCACGGTTTCATCATGCCTCACTTGACTCACGCGTTTGCGTAGACTCTTACGTTGGGAAAGAGTAAGAGGGCCTGATAGAACACGTGGTCTTGTGTATAATCAAAACTCATGGTGCACTAGCCAAATGGTGCGTACTGACCTGGATCGGCGAGGATATCGACAAGAGGTCTACCTTTCGGTGACCACTTGTCGACACAAAAGAATTGTTCCCCTGTCCGTGACAGAAACCTCGGGCCAATATAATTTGCAAGCGCAGAAAAAGTGGAAGGAAATCTGGGTATCCCAACGTGTGGCGTAGCTACGGTATTGAAGTTGACCGGAGTCACTTTCTCAAAAAATTTGTTCTGGTGCAGGATTCTTGAAAAAAACAATTGGTGTCAGCGTACCACGGCAAATGGAGAAGCACGTACCCGATGACGTATCGCGCAAGTAGGCCGCCCAAGCTGTAGCCCGTCATAGAGAAACGAGTGACTTTCTTCCCCTGGTCCTCATATCGCTGGACTTCCTCCAAGATCTTTGCTGAGGTGAGAAGGGGCACAGGGGAGAACCAGAAGAGACAATACTTCACCTCCTGGGCAACTCTCTCGCCTCCCCAATCAATACCGTCATATGTTGATTCGTCGCTATTTGTCTTGGCTACCAGGACCGCCAGTTCTGGCACGTCGGGAGTGGTATTCCCGGTCTGGCCCTTGACTTCACGGATTATTTTGTCCATGTAGGCAAGATGCGTAGGATTACCCCACATTCCATGGATGAGAACCAGTAAATGAACATCCATCATCGAATAAAGGAGTGAGTAGTACAAAGATCAAGTCAACGTGCAACAGCTTGTTCGTCCAGTGGCGTGCATCCACTGGCAGCGAGTTATGGGAACGGACGTCAAGTTACTGGCTTGATGTACGCGCGGCTTGACATGGTGAGCAGTGCCACACGGCACAGGTTCACAGCTGAATCTCTGAAGCGCAGTACAAACTTAGAGGATTCCGCTTCCGAGTCGGTGCGCCGAGTCAGCAACTGCGAAGCACAAGAGTACAGCAATATTTGTTACCAATGAATGCCATAACAAGGCTGTTCACACTGCAGGATGACAAGATCAAGTGTCTGTAAATGACATTGCATGCCAAGACCACCGTAAATTCGGCCAGATAGCTTTCCATTCACAAGAGGTACACATTTAACCACTACATACGATTCTGTCAGTGGTTCAGATGGCTCGTACACTAGATATGTATCGGCGAACCAATTTGTCAAGCAGTATCGTACAAAATAACCAAAGATGTTGGCCAAGGATTACAGGACTGTTGGGCATCCAAGTAAACGTAACGCAGGTCTTTGTAAGAGCTGTCCTGGAACCGTTGCAGCTTCCCAGATTGACCAGGTCCACGGCGGACGTTGCCATGGGAAAGGATACTCCGAAGTACTTGGACGATGAGTTTGGGTGGAATATCGGCACCGACAACCTTGAACGCGACTTCTGCTCGGAGGTACCGTTCACGCGGCGTACGACTCACGTCAAACATGGTGGGGTTGGGGAATGCCTCCGCCTGTCGTTACTAGTCAGGAAAGCGAAGGAGCTACAATCGACTTAGGACTTACACTCATAGAAGCGCCAGCAACATCCAAAAAGATGCGTTCACCTTGTTGAACCGTGAGAGAACCAGCAGAGCGATCTTTCTTGGCAACAAAAGATGCTCCCGCAAAAGGAGGGTCAATCCCTGCGGATGGGTGTTATAATGGGTTTAACGTCGAATGGGCAGCGCTCACTCAGTGCCTCAATGACATATGCCTCGAGACCAGCCAGAACCTTGACATCAGTGCTCTTTGCCTGGGCACGGAATGTTGCATGTTCTTCGGATCCGATAATGAGGTTGACTACGTTTGTCAAAGCTAATAAAGAAGTCAATACATCTGCGACACATCTATCGATAACACCTACCAAGTGAGACCTCTACAGTCACACCAACCAAAAGAGCCAAAATCTCGTTGACAACCTGATCATTAGAGTGGCCGAGTTCAAAAAGGCGCTTCAATAATTCATTATGACCGGTCTTCTTCCTGCCAAACATAGTTCCAAATATGCCAGCTATGGAGAGCTGTAAAGAATAAGTACCGAGATACACCACCAGAAACAGTGCAAAGTCTTACCCGAGACCCAGCAATACCGAAAGAGGATTTGATGTGATGAGACAGCTCCTCGATGTGTCCCCGAACCTTTTGTTTCAAGACCATATACTGGGCAGCCTCGACATCAAGGAAGACGAATCTAAAGTTTGGTCAGATACACGACAAACGAAGCTCAGTAATATCCTTACTGGTAGATTTCACCGAGTATATTGTACAATTCCTGAGCAGTGTAAACACCAGATGGATGTGCTTTATCCTTGAGCACTATACCAGCCTATGAGACCACCTGTGAGCAAACATGCAGTCTCATTGTCTAAAGAAAGCAAACGCACAATTTCCGAGGCGGCCCAGTGGATAGGGACAAGTTTTAAAACATCTGCAACGATGTTCACAGCCTTGGTATTCGTGTTGATCAGAGGGTAAGAAGCAGCCGAAATCAACTCGGTAGTTTTCTTGTGGAAATATTGCCCAATCTTCTCAATGGCTTCAGGAGAGGGAGCTAATGCACTGATAAATTCCTTCTGCACTTGAGCCGCATCAGCGGACGCGGAGAAGAAGCTATTCCATGCGTGATGTGTTAGTCTCTGAAAATGGAGAGCGTGATCGGCCCACCCTTTGCCCTTGAATACTTCGCTAGCGCGGTGCTCAGCCACTGCACCGAAGCACTGTGCATCCTTCAGTACTTCCCCAACCTCGACATAGGTGGAAACAGTGGTAGGCGGAGCACGTTGCTTCGGGCGTTCCAGTGAATATTCATCCAACTTGCCTAGCTCTTTGAGATACTTTCCCATGGAATCTGGTTGCATGAGAGGGAACCAGGTGTATACCGACTTCTCGTCGTAATCATTTGGCAGGGTACGAAGAAGTAGACGGCCGAGAGTGGAACCAAAGCCCCAACCATTGGCATCGCGCTGGCAATCGGCAAAGCCCCATGAGGTCATGTTATGAGGTGTAAAGTCTTGGGTGAAGAATCGGTCCCCGCGGGTGAGAGCAATCGCATCCGAAAGAATGGCACGAGCAATGGTGTAGCCGGGGCAGAGGCCTGAACCATCTACCACAGGGATTGTTTCCTCGGCTTGGAGACCGACGTACAACTCCAAGTTATCGATGTGACCGTAAAGCTTCTCGGCTGCTGCTGCAACCTTTTTGTCTGGATTCCATTCCTCGAAGGAAGAGTATGCTAGTCATGCCGGGTTAACGATTGATCAGAAGCCATCGTTGTACAGAGATGACGTACTCTTCAGGCCCAAGAATTTCCGAAAGTCGTTGAGTGAGCAAACACCCCAAACACGATTAGCCTCAATGCCCATGATCTCGTTTAGCCTCATGATGGGCGGCGTACCGCGGGCACCAAAAGCACCCGCATGGTGAGACGTACTACATTGTACATGAGTTACTGTGATGTTCACAATGAAGTTACCCACGTGTCTTGCAACAAATTTGCGAGATCCGAATCCTTAAAAGAGCCATCAACTTGGCGGTGTAAGCTACGCATTGATGGAGTCAGCGACACAGAACTAGCACCAGTCCATACTCACTCTCCAAAAGTCCAATGGTCAACGCCGGGCCGGGTTTGGTCGATTTTCTGCCCCGCCTTATAGAAGTCGGCAAGTGTGATTTCCTCAGGATTCTTGCCTGGGAAAAGTTCTCTGAACGACTGCTGAATCCATTTCTCATCTTGAACAGAAGTGGTAGCGTGCCATCTGTACAAACAATTGAACTATCAAAAGCTTGTCAACTATACGGCACCAGATATAAGTGAGGGGTCCACGAACCTCGACACTGCATGCATTACCACGACCACGCTCGAACAACTCGTGACTGTCGGTACGCATGTCGCCAAAAGGTTCCAAACTCCAAGAAGAGCCCTTTCGAACAAGACCCAAGATCGCGGAGAAGTAATCGGAGAATACGACTGCCGCAAACCAGGCACAATTACAGAGTCGTGCAATCTGAAAGATCTCTATCGAAAACAATTCTCAGACAATAACCGTGAAAGAGGGTGTGAAGGCCGCAAACCTTCTTCTTGTCTCAATAGCTTGGGGTCGTTAGGTGGCAGTGTAGATGGGTCCACCCAGTTTCCTCGTTCGTTGATATCCAATAGACGACGTGCGATGTACTGCAGCGAAGTTACAAAAACGTCAAACCCGAATATTCGGTAACTTACGTTGTGATTACGATTGAACAGGACAAGCAGCACTGCGCTGCCAGGAGGAAGGAGAAGCAAACGATCCTCAGCGAAAGTGTCAGGATGCAGAAGGCCACGACCATCTTTGATTCGGATCTGATCTCACGTCAGGGTAATTGTACGTCTAGAACGCAGTAACTTGCCTGGTCTTGCATGGCTTGATCATTACCATACAAAGGAGCAAGATCGACATAACCAGAGGTCATGTTAATGTTGAAGTTCTTATGATCAGTCCGGAAGACGCTGTGGATAACAAGGGCAGCAAAGGAAAACATCAGAGATGACAAGCCAGCAGGGTGCTCTCGGAACTAGAAGGATTCTATGAATGCAAATAGAACATTCCACTGGATGAAATGTTACCTCATCGCGACGAAGTAGAGTGTCAAATACCAGACCAGGGTCTGGCAGCTGATTGCGCGGAAGGGGGTTACCCTGTTGCACAGAGCGTGCGTATGGCGTCCCAGCTTTGCCAAGGTCTGGGTAATCGGGGTTGTTGCCAGACCCGTCCGCCGCACGGAACGCATATTCAGGACCGACATATGACGCAGGGGGATGTGAAAGATCATTGTATACTTGGGTGGACGTTTGTGACAAAGGATAGGTGTCATGCAGACGAGTACTCACGAGTCTTGATGACGAATGCTTGTGCAAGATCTTGAACTTTGCCTGATGGGTGATTGGCCATGAAAGTCAGAACATGCTCGAGCTGACCAACGGACAAGATTATAGATTGTCAACACACGACGCCTGGTTCAAAACTCACCAACATCTTTCGGTCGTCGACGGCACCTGAGTGCTGGACGGCGTCGAGAACTGCAGACTGCAAAAATGTTAAGATTGTTTTGCAAGACCTCGAGGTGAAAACTCACGACGGTCGATTCATTTATGTCCTCGGCAGCGCGCTTCATCTAGAATGATATTAGAATGAAATGAATGGAATACAGCGATCACTGTAAGTGCACCAGGTCTTTAACAGCGGCGAGGGCCTTTGTTGTGGCTGATTCGCTGGACGACCAAGGGCCAGCATGCTCAGTGATGGGCGATGCCTGGCCAGTCTGAGAAGGTGAGTATGTGGGCAATATGGTAATGGAGGGACCTCACAGACTGGCTCCTGGTGGAAAACCGAGAGGAAAGGGTCCTATTGAGAGCAGACATGGTGGAGGGGTGAAAAGAAGAGAAAGGTTGATTACGCCGCTACTTATAGCTGAGGAGTAACCGAGAAAGGGAGAATGATGAACTTCTTGCCCAAATGGCCGAGCCGAATAGCGCCTGCAAACGGTTGCTTCTGATGGACCTGGCCAGGTCGTTCCCATTCTTGTTTTAGCCGGCCCACCGGCCACCATGCGTGCTTGCTGATCCCGGAAGGTAAACGTCCGCCAACACTGTGACATGGGTGATACGACTCGGTTTCGTGGTGAACTCCAGGGTCCAACGTGAGGTAGCGTGTCCCAAGATCTCGGTATCAAGGGTTTTGGGTTCTCCCACCCGGCGCTTACATCGCTTACCTGTCTCTTTGTTGACGTTTACGGTGTAGGCGATGGGAACCTGTTACGTAATATACCATCACATCGGTCGGTTCCATTTCTCTTCCGTCCGCGGCAACAAAACATGGACTCTTCTGAGCTGTATCACATCAAACAACAGTTCACGCTCGGCGCTTATCCCGCCATCGTACAAGCACCATTACCTGACCCCTCCTCACCAGACTACATCCAAACTATTCTGTACAAGGCCAGGGCTTATCTCGCTTTAGGTGACCCTGCCTCTGCCCTTGCCCTGATCCCAGAGGATTCGGACAATGTCGCACTTCGCGCCGTCGCTGCACTAGCCAACGGCGAGGAAGGTCTCGAGACCCTCCGTGACCTTTGTGTCGAGGTCGAGGCCGAAGGTGACGAGCCCATCCGCGAGTGGGAGAGGGACGCAGTCGTTGTATTGGCTGTCACTGCATTCACCCGTGCAGGTGAGATTGAAGAGGCTCTTGAAACACTACGTGATTCTGCCGCCACCGGAAACGAATCGTGAGCATTTCCCTCACATCTCATCAGTCCTTCGTGAGCTTACCCTTATTCCACAGATCTGCTGCCCTCATCCATATATATTTATCCCTCTCCCGACCAAATACCGCTCGAAAGACATTGTCGACGGCGTTGCAAGCTAATCCAGACGCTCTTGTCTTACAATTATCTGAGGCCGCTATATCTCTTGCCACAGGTGCACAAGGAACAAGTGGTAAGCTATTTTTAAGTGATCATCTTACACCTCAGAGAGTCATTCTGTCCTTTAGGAGAGCCGTATGCTTCAGCTATATCCTTTTACACCGAACAGTTGGCGAATCCTTCCGTTTCTTCAGCCGCCTTGCTCATCGGTAGAGGAGTAGTGCGCATCTTGCGCGGTGAATTGGCTGCTGCACGAAGTGATCTCGAAGAAGCTGAGAGTGTCTTGTCACGTGCGCAGACTACTGGTGGTCTAGACGAGGTACTAGCTGGGTTGACTATCGTCGCTGGCCTCGGTGCAGGAAAGCGGGCCGAAGCGGAAGAACTCTGGGGGTAAGTTAACCTGTATTGACTGCCGGTCCGGGAAAAATCCTCAACAAATATCTTCACTGCAGTCGATTGTCAAGTCAATACCCTTCACACCCGATGGTGGCAGACCTCGGCTCAAAAGCAAATCTTTTTGATTCCTGTGCCGCGAAATTCGAGGTCCCCTCGCGTGCGGTCGTCGCTGCCTCGTGATCCGCCCAACATCCATGACGATCAATCTTTTGCAACTCAAAACGGCGTATTCATTCCACAAGTAATACCGACCAAACTTCATATAGTTGTTGGACTCGGATCCTTCATACATAAATCAAGGTTTTGGTGTTTATAAGGTAGACCTCATGCAGAATCAACAAACCTCTTGAAATGCATAGAGATATCGCGCAGTTAAATGTGCTACGCGATACATTTATAGTAACATAAATTTTCAGAAACCAGACGATATCATCTACCTTCTGTTGTTTTTTGTCGAATGTTGGTCATGTGAAGAGATGTCATTTTTGGTGTGATAGCCCTGGGCAGGAGGTCTGCTTCGGTAACGAGCCACTTTCATTCAAGGCCGAAGTTTCATCATGTCTCCCATGTGCGGCGAACAAATGAGAATTGCTTTGTTGCTCGCCAGTTTGACTATCGTATACAGGGACCAGCCTGGGGTGAGTTCAAGGTGAGTTGATAATTAAGGCTGGCCCATTGACCTCAAATGGACAAGTCTCGGGCTGGAATGTTCTAATAGATGTTCCTCAGCATTCATGGACGATAATGCGGACCGAAGCAACCAAGCTCCGTTGTCTGCTGACCAGTACCCCGGAATAAAATTCACACTGAATCAACTGATAATTTGGAAACGGTTTTGAAACATCTCCGATTCACCACAATGCCCGACGGCGGATTTGCAGACATCTACAACCCTCGCAAGGTCCTTGATGACCCTTCTTTTCGAGTGCTCGGGCCAAACGAGACACCTTCTCCGGACGCAAACATTGCGGCATTCTACAATCCCGGTCATGAAATCCATCTTGTCGAAAAACCACGCCCCAAGCCCGGACCGGGTCAGGTCTTGGTCCATGTACGTGCTACGGGAATTTGTGGGTAAGCAATGGCACTGGCCATCTTGATCTCAACATTGGTGACTGGCAACAGGAGTGATGTTCATTTCTGGAAACATGGTCGTGTCGGTGACTCGATGGTTGTGACAGACGAAGTGAGTCGTCAGTTCTATCTGCGGAGGTGGACCAAATGACCTGCTGTAGTGTGGCTCTGGCCATGAGTCAGCCGGCGAGGTTGTGGAAGTCGGCGAGGGTGTCACACAGTGGAAAGCAGGTGGGCATGCGGTAAAATAGACTTCATGATGATAATGACACATTCAGGTGATCGCGTCGCCATAGAGGCGGGTGTACCTTGCTTCAAGCCATCTTGTGACTACTGCAGGATAGGCAGATATAATGCCTGTACGCACCGTGGCTACACTCGATCCTCAAATCACCACTGGGAACTGACTGAGAAAATGTAGGCCCTGATGTTGTCTTCTTTTCAACACCTCCTTTCCATGGTGCGCCTCATGTCGTGAACTGAATTTATTTGTTAATGTCTTTCGTCAGGCACACTCACTAGATGGCATCTCCATCCTGCTGAATGGCTGCATCGCCTGCCTTATTCGATCTCATTTGAGGAGGGCTCATTGTGTGAGCCGCTGGCTGTTGCGCTGGCCGGTATCGAGCGCAGCGGCCTTCGTCTCGGTGACTCCACGCTTATTTGGTAGGGGAGGGTTATCAATCGCACTCGTATCTTCCTGATTGCATTTCAGTGGTGCTGGACCGATCGGTTTGGTTACATTACTCGCTTCTAGGGCAGCTGGCGCAGAACCCATTGTTATCACGGACCTGCTTCAAAGCCGCCTTAATTTCGCGAAGAAACTGGTTCCTGGGGTTCGCACCGTCCTAATCGAGCGTGGATCAGTGCCCAAAGAGTCCGCCGAGGAGATCAAAGCAGCAGCTGGAGGGCCTATCAAGCTTGCTCTCGAATGTTCGGGCGTTGAGAGTAGTATACACACTGCCGTCTACGTAAGTGAAGACAACTCTTGACGGAGGAGTGTCTTACTTGGTATGTAGTCTGTTCAATTCGGTGGTAAGGTCTTCATAATCGGTGTTGGCAAAAACGAACAAGTGGTAATACAATTCATGTCGCAACGTGTCATGGCCGCCTACACTAACGTGTGCAGTTTCCGTTCATGCATCTCAGTGCAAACGAAATCGATGTCAGCTTCCAGTACCGTTATGCAAACCAGGTGAGAGGCACGATCACTGCACATTTCGGTCACCCAATTTTTTTTACCTGTCTCAGTATCCCAAAGCGATTCGGCTTATTGCAAGTGGTCTCATCAACCTCAAACCCCTCGTCACCCATCGGTTCAAGCTTGAAGATGCGGTGTCAGCATTCCACATCGCAGCAGACCTGACACAGGGTTCCATCAAGGTTCAGATCCAGGATTGATTGAGTTGAACGCTAGAAAGATGCCTGTACCATCATTATTGTCTCGAGTGGTGTGCAAAGAAACATTATTGGTCACGTGACTTAGTCACATGGACGAACAATGAACCAACTTTTGTTTTCTTCTTCACATTACCCATATCAACGCCAAACTCAAAGGCCGCCATGGCGAGCCACTCTAACATTCGACAACGAAAAGCGATGGGCGTTCTTCCGCGAACGGAAAGTTATGACAGAGACGACGAAGACCATGTCGACGCGCTGTATCGCAATCCGGTGAGTACTGTATCGCGGGCCCGCCCTGGACGCACTAGCCGACGATACTCCCTCTGCAGCACACTCGAAGCGCGTTTGAGCAGGCTTTGGACACCCCACAGGCAAGTGCTGCAGTCGTGGGTGTCCTTACTGCCGTTGCTTTTATGCTCCGATTCTACAAAATCAACCAACCAGACCAAGTAGTGTACGCGTCTTCGGTGTCACTTTTTTTTTCATAACTTCGGACTCATACATTCGTTAGTTTCGACGAAGTTCATTTCGGCAAGTTTGCCTCCCACTATATCCTTCGACAGTATTACTTCGACGTGCACCCACCATTTGCGAAGCTTTTGCTGGGACTCGCTGGATGGTTTGTCGGGTTCGATGGTCACTTCTCCTTCGAGAACATTGGGGATAGCTACACCGAAAATCATGTGCCATACGTTGGGATGCGTGCGTTCCCCGCCATCCTCAGCAGCCTAACGGTCCCCTTGGTGTATGCCATCATGAAAGAAACCGGATACTCTACCATTGTCGCTGCATTCTCCGCAACGATTGTCCTGTTTGGTACGTGCATCTTCTCTGCGTCAGCTGTCTGTATTAACGATGGTCACCTAGACAATGCACACATCACACAGTCTCGGCTCATTCTGCTCGACGCTACCCTCATATTTTTCATGACGCTCACAATCTACTCGTATATACGCTTCCGCAAATTGCGTTACTGGTATATTCCCATATATTACCCCTCGATACATTTATCCACCCACTTTACACAGGGAGTTTTCGGTCGAGTGGTGGAGCTGGCTCATTGCTACCGGGTTCTTCATGGCTTGTACTTGGGGTTCCAAGGTCAATGGCATTCTAACTGTCTTCACTATTGGGGCTGCTGTCCTGATCGATTTGTGGGGCATACTGGATTATCGCAAAGGTCACAGTATGGTTAGTGGTCTGTTCCTTCACCAAAGCCGTTTTTGCAAACATCATTTCCTAGGAGCATTTCTGGAAGCATTTTGCGGCGCGAGCAGTCGGCCTGATCGTTATTCCGTTCATCATATATCTCTCATTTTTTTACGTTCACTTTGCCATCTTGACCCATTCTGGGCCGGGTGATACGTTTATGAGCCCTGCTTTTCAAGAGACGCTCATTGGCAATGAGTTGCTGGTCCACAGTCAAGGTGAGCTGTGACCCATGGAACACATTACTTGTTCTGAAGTTTATTCGTAGACCTCCATTACTATGACATTGTCACGATGAAGCACAAGGATACCAAGGTCTTCTTGCATTCACATCCTGATAAATATCCCCTTCAATATGAAGATGGACGTATCAGCACTCAAGGTAAGGTATGTTGATAGTGCGTGAAAGCGGTAATTTACTTGTGGCTAGGCCAGCAAGTGACTGGTTATGCGTATGAAGATGCAAACAATCAATGGCAAATTATCCCAACAAAAGCACTTCCCGAAGCTGGTCGCGGACGAGCCGTCCACCATGATGATATCATTCAGTTATTACATGTCAACACGCAAACATTTCTTCTGACCCACGACGTTGCGTCTCCTTTGATGCCTACGAACCAAGAATTTACTACATGGTCTAAAGACGATCACTCCCGTCATAACGACACGCTATTCTTCCTCCAGCTGGTCGACGGTAATTCAGGGGACGTGTGGAAAAGCAAGTCAGGCCATTTCAGGCTGGTGCATGTGCCAACCAGGGTATCAATGTGGACACATTCGAAACAACTACCGGATTGGGGTTTCAAACAACAGGAGATCAACGGTAACAAGAATCCGACAGACAAGAGCGCGGCTTGGTATGTCAATGAAGTAATCGAAAGTAAGTGCTGTAGTTTTAGTTAATATGCCCCACATTGATGTCAAGGCAGGCGACATTGACATTATTGGCGAAAACAATGCGCCGCGAGAACCTAAGAAGATGAGCTTCTTCAAGAAATTTATTGAGCTACAGCTCTTGATGCTTCAACACAATGCCGGTCTTACTGCAACACATCCCTACGCTAGTGGCCCAATCAACTGGCCATTCCTTCTCACTGGCATCAGCTTTTGGACAGAGAACGACACGCAGAAACAGATTTACTTGATCGGGAACATCGTGGGATGGTGGACATGTGTTATCGCCATCTCGATCTACGTGGGTATAATCGCTGCTGATCTTTTGGCGCGACAACGTGGACTCAACCCCATCCCTGATGGTGAGTTTTTGTGAGCTGCCTTGCAAAGCCAACTTATCGTTTTGCGACAGCTGTCCGTAACCGCTTGTGGAACTCTGCGGGTTTCTTCTTGCTTGTGTGGGCGGTTCACTATCTGCCGTTCTTCCTCATGGGTCGCCAGCTCTTTATTCACCACTACCTTCCTTCTCACCTCGCATCAGCAATGTTAGCTGGTGCAGTGTTGAGTTTCGTTTTGTCCGACTCAATCAACTATCCCATATCCGTTGCTGGACGTATGACTAGGATGCAACCCACACAGTATGCCGATCTTGGAGTCAGGGGCCCAACACTAGTGGGGCTCTTCGTTGTCGTGATGTTCACTGTGTTTGTGTTCATTGCCCCTCTCACGTATGGGACACCAGGGTAAGTTATTTGGTCGTTGACTCCGTGTTCTGTAGTTCATTGATCTTGCCAGCCTCGACGGTGAGAGTGTGAACTCGAAGCGTCTCTTGTCCTCGTGGACCCTTCATTTTGCCAAGGTGACGAGGGAGACAGAGTGATAAATTAGGACTATTCCATTAGACCGATTATCGATTTTGTACAGAGATATATATATATTGGCTTGCTAACACGAGGAAAACATGCATTCGGGATCTTGTCCAGCTCTCATACCGTAGTCGCGACTATACGATGCCTATTTGGCTTACAAAGTACGATCACTGACTTCTGGCACAACCGAGTACGTTTCCCAAGCCAGAATGTTTAATGCACCACGACCTGCACAACGATACGGTACATCACCAATCAACGGCTTAGGAGCCAGCTTCGTGAACGAAGACCCACTTGCCGCTTCAATATACGACGACCCTTGGAGCACTGCGCCAACACCCTCACCGCCCCCCGTCAATACTACAACCTCGGTATTCAGCTCGGTCATAGGTAAGACTCTTGAGAGGACGCGTGCCCTCCCTCGCTCACTCAGTCGGTTTTCAGCTGATGCCGCTGTTCCCGGGACGTATTACAATGCTTTCGCAGCTGTCGACACCACCAATTCGGGTGAAGTGTCGGTCAACACCCTTTCGCGCGTCCTTGCCACCTCACTGCTCCCCGCCGCAACCATTGATAGGGTAATGTTTCAACTCTATGAGACCGTTTCAGACGTTGACGAGTCTGGTAGATTGTAAACCTAGTTAGCTCGAAGCCCCGCGTCTCGAAACTCGAGTTCTTTGTAGCACTGGCGTTGGTTGCCTTGGCACAGTCGGGGAAAGGTATGTATGGCGTTTCATGCCACTGTCATGTGCGAACTCGAAGGTTTATTTAGCAGACATCAGTATCGAACGAGTTGCTGCCCTCGGGGCAGAGAACAATTTGCCCATTCCTTCCTTGAATCTTGATGCCCTTCCACCTAGCACTTCCGCCTTCAGCACATCATATTCTCCTTACAAGCAGAGTATTGTACGACCCATGTCAAATTACCCAACGGAGGACCCTTGGAGTATCTCCCGGTACAGTGGCATTACCGGGGGTCCCTCCGATTTCAACCCGCCACTGAGTGCCACCACTATAAACGGCGCATCATCTACTTTATCCGGGTCTGGCCTTCCCAAAGATTGGTGGAAGAAACAGGAAACAATCTCTGTGACCATCCAAGGACAACAAGGACATCTTTTGAACAGGTATACCGTGTATGAGATCTCTACGGACGTGAGTCTCGTGTCGACTCTCGCACGGCGTCAACGATGACATCACATATTAGCGTGACCCTCCTGTGCATCGTCGTTATTCTGAGTTTGCTTTCTTGTGGGAATGCTTGGTACGGCGATACCCATTCCGACTCCTCCATGTGCTTCCGCCGAAGCGAATACAACGTCAGTCGTTCATGTCAACCCTTATTAATTCTTTGGCTGACTTCACAGTCTTTGGCAGCTGACGCCGCATTTCTTGAGCAGAGAAGGTACGTTCGACGACCACAAAACGGTGTGCGCTCACTGTTAGCCATGGTCACCGCAGAAAAGGGCTTGCGAGGTTCCTTAACTCAGTAATGTGAGTACGTTCAATTGCGAGCGAGCGTTGCCGATAGATGATCGCAGAAATCATCCTGTGATCAAAGAGGATGGTGTTCTTTCTACATTTTTGACAGAACCGTCTTTTGAAATGTGGCGTAAACACAATACTATCGCTCTCGAGGAGGAGTCGACCAGCAAGCGAGTTGACCGCATAGAGGAAATGTCTATTCCCAGTGATCTCGAAGAGAAACTTGCGTAGGTGATGAGTCTCTCAAATTTTTGAGGCGCTGACGTTTAGGTTGCAGAGTCGTCCGGGGAAAGATAAACCCGTTGATTGAGCAATGGCAGAAGATATGTGTGCTCATGGAACGCATCATAAAGAGACGTGAATCAGCTGCGGTATGGGTTTCACCAAATCATCGCCCTACATATCTGGCAGCTCACTCGATATTCCCTTCGTGGTCTAAACCGTTGCTAAATCTTGCTGGTCTTCCTGCACTGGGATGGCTACCTGCACGAATTGACGACTCTTTTGGACCCGATGAATCTGACGAACAGGCTGACCTTGCGCGCTTGACGAACGTATTGAGGGTTGTTGTCGAAGTAAGTGAGAGATGTTGGAGAGGTGACGACTGCGAGCTTTGCGACGGTGTGCGGTCGGGCATTGGACGGATCGCCGAACACACGCAGGAACAGTCTGATCTATTGGAACGACGAGTATGTATCCCTAGCTTTTCTCGCCTCGGAGTCAGGACTGAATTCAGTAGACACATGCACTGTTGCGGTCGACGTTGGAGTCTCTCAAGGTAACATATGCAATTCACTTTGTTGACCGATTGTTCATAGCGAATTATCAGAGTCAGCGTGACCTTTACATAGCTATGCGAGACCTGTTTACCAGGCATGATCGTCTTGCGGTTGATAATGTCGAGCGCCTCAGGAAACGGGTGGATTCGAACTCAATGAAGCTTGAAGGTATCAAGGCGACTCAGAGGGACGGGTGGGAAGAGGATGCTGACAGAGTGATCGTCCTCATCGAGAAAGACCAGGCAACCATTGCATCACTTCTTAACCGACGGGTGTTCATTCGAGCATGGTGAGCACATCCACTGTGAGTAAATTTGCGACTGATAGCGCACGAAAGCATGTGGCACGAACTACGCGTGGTGCTGCACAACAGGGAGAACGCACTGCTCTCCAAGTTGGTGCAGACGTTGGTGCACGAAGAGCAGGCATTTGCAGACAACATTTTGGCTAATTGGGTATCACTGGGGAATGCTGTGGACGAGATGCCATTCGAATAGTGCTTTGATGTATACGCTTTAGTGCTGACATGGAACTTGTTTCGGACCCGGCAAAGGACTTGCGACGAAACACTAACTACTTAACTAAGTGTACCTCTCACGGACATGGACAACTTCGACGACTTGCTTGCACCCTCGCGAAGCATACTCGAAGACAATCCCTTTGAAGACCCATTTGCGAAACCGCGCTCAAGTTCGCCGGACCCTTGGTCCAGCTTCGGCCAACAGCAACACTCGTTACCCTCTCACTCCGATATCGACTACTTCAATTCAGGTTTCGAGGATGTTCGTACAACACAGACGACCGAGTCCCATTTCACAACTGATCAAACTCATGGCGAGCAAAGCAGCGTCTCGGCGCCAGCCGATCCACTGGATGCAGCTACAGTCACAGCAGAGGACCATGACGACGGACAGAGTGCAGTCCATGGCGAAGCACACCCGGATGCCACGACCTCACGAACGCCCGGCTTTGGGATGTTCACGTCGAGCGCAGAGTCCGAGTCCCATACAGTAGTAGGACCGGGGTCCAATTCGCCTCTCCAGGACAAGGCACCTCCAATTCCATGTGCTGACGAGTCCGACACCACTGTCGCGTCGTTATTGCGCGTGGAAGAACCTACGTCTTCGCAACTGTCTTCTCCCCAAGAACCCACTTCTCCGTTTACGTCTCCCGAGCGCACGATAATCTCGCCTCTGGATCAACACCCCCCTACAAACATTGGGCGTGCGTTCTCAAGTCTTGCGCTTGGGGGTGAGAGTCATGGAGGGTGGCAGACAGGATGGGGTGGCCATGACTACGGGACGACGCCGTCAGTTCTTTCTCCGGCCGAAACCATCAATGATAACGATGAGGATGACGACGACACCCCCATTGGGCAGACGGCGCGATTCAGAAATGCTGGATCGCCTCAGGTGGGTATCTATTCTTCTCTTGTCGAGGCATGATAGCATGCTGACCGATGGGGTCGCAAAGCTGTCTGGATCGCCCACTGCAACCAAACGCAGGGAAGGGGCGATCCCACCTCTTTTCATCATCTCAGTAGAGGACCCCCAGAGGGTCGGAGACCCTATTCGAGCTCACACTCTTTACACTGTACACACCCGGGTAGGTTCGGACTTGCCGGTCAATTCGCCCGCCTCACTCGGTGTTTTCGTGCATGCCAGACTTCCTCCCCCCTCTATTCGAAAGCAACGTTCTCTGTGCTTCGTCGGTACTCTGATTTTCTCTGGTTGTATGGAACACTCTCCATGAACAATCCTGGGGTGGTCGTCCCACCGGTACCCGAAAAGAACCCTTTTGGGCGGTTTGACGAGCAATTCGTGCAGCAGCGACGCTTGGCGCTGGAGAAATGCGTACAAAAGATGGCAGATCATCCTGTGTTGTGCAAGGATCCAGACCTCAAGTTTTTCTTGGAGAATGACAACTTTGCATTAGATGTTAGTCGTTTCAAGTGCCGATTTTTCTTCTGTGGTTCAAAGGACTTTATGTTTTGCAGATCAAGCAAAGAAAGGCTGAAATGGCCCATGAGAAAGGGGGCTTTATGGCTTCGATTGGGCAGACGTTGACTGGTCCCCGGTTCCACGAAACGGATGAGGTGAGCGTGTTGGTGTACGTGCCGACATTCGTCTGAAATGCGCATCTCGCTCAGTGGTTTGAAAAACAACGCGCCTACCTCGACGGACTGGAAGCACAATTACGGGGTCTCGTCAAGAGCATCGAGATTGTTGCAAAGCAGCGAGGGGGTGCGTGTTTCGTGTCTCGTTCATCGCTCACTAACAGTTCACAGAACTCTCTTCTGCTACGAGTGAATTTGCGACAGCGATCGGAGAGTTGTCAGCATCTGATCTCGGAGAACAATTGCAGCAAACGCTCGGTGCGTTGGCGAACGTGGAGCAAGCAGGAGCGGAAGCGCAAAAGGTACAGTCACAGCAGGACATGATGACACTCATGAGCACAGGTATTATTTTACCTTTCAATTGAGCGAACGTGTATCTGATGACATGCCAGCGGACGAGTATTCGAGGCTGATTAGTTCTGTCCGGGTATGTTTGATTCGCTTGTATTGAGTGCGCGGTTTGAACGTGGACCGAAAGCTGGCATTCAACGCCCGTGTGCGAACGTACACGAATTGGCAAAATGCGGATGCAGAGGTCCGGCGTGCAAGGCAAATGCACGAGCGCGCCCGGGCGCAGGGACGCGTTCCCACTGAACGGGTGGGACATACCGTTAGCTTAGTCACTGAGGCGAGTTTTCGGCGTACGATGACTGTGATTGTTACTGAGCGGATGGGACAGGCTGAGCGACGTGCCCTGGATGCGAAGCATGAATTTGATCACTGTTCTAAATTGATCAAATCAGAGATGGCACGGTTTGAACGGGAGCGGATCGACGACTTCAAGGAATCTCTACAAGCGTTCTTGAATGGGATGATATCGCGGCAAAAAGAGGTAAGTGGACTGCAGTTGGATTCGGTGGGCGACATTGACGAGGTGTCCGTAGCTGATCTCTGCCTGGGAGAACTATCAGCAAATGCTATTAAAAGGGAGTAGTGTTGATTGATTGATTGACTAAGATTAGTCATGCATGTATCTACTACCATACTGAGCTCATACTCTATGCCCCCTCTTTCTCTTGTGTGCTTCGATGCCGACCCTGCCATTCACGGTGGACGAGCCCCTGCTCGCGTCGAATTCGGGTGACGAGGGAAAACGAGATGTATGCCAACTCCGAATAGAGGGCATGACTTGCGGTTCCTGTGTAGAAGTAAGTTTATCGGCGCCTTGTTGCCCGAGCTACGTTCACACCCTCGTCAGTCGATCGAAGGAGTCCTCCGAACACAACCTGGCATTTACTCTGTAAAAGTAGCCCTCCTTGCCGAACGTGGCGTCGTCGAATACGACCCAGAAACGTGGACAGTGGACAAGATCATCAATGTAACTCTGACTATCCCTCCTTTTCGTCGCTCACCATCGTGCAGGAGATATCTGACATTGGATTCGATGCCACGTTCGTTCCAGAAGCGCGCTCAGATACTGTCACTCTCCGAATATATGGCATGACCTGCTCGTCATGCACCTCCAACGTCGAGAACGGCCTCCGCGGCCTGCCTGGCATTACCAACGTCGCGGTCTCTCTCACAACAGAGACCGCAAAGATCGACTTTGAACCTGGCGTCATCGGCCCACGAGAGATGGTCGACAGAATCGAAGAAATGGGCTTCGACGCCTTGCTTTCCGATCATCAGGACGCTACGCAGAAACAATCTCTCGCCAGGACGAAAGAAATTCAAGAATGGTTCGGTCGCCTCAAATGGAGCATTGTGTTTGCCCTCCCCGTCTTCTTCCTCAGCATGGTTGCACCGCATATACCCTTCTTACGCCCGCTCGTCGATTTTCGTTTGTTCAACGGCATCTATTTGACAGACATTCTCATACTCACCCTCACTACCCCCGCACAATTCTGGATCGGTCAGAAATTCTATCGCACGGCATTCAAAGCAATCAGACATAGAAGCCCCACCATGGACGTTCTCATCGTGCTCGGAACATCTGCTGCATATTTCTATTCCATCTTTACTCTGCTTTTCGCCGCATTCAACACGGCTCCCGACTTTCGGCCCATCATCTTCTTTGACACGAGCACTATGCTCATCATGTTTGTTTCTCTCGGCCGATGGCTAGAGAACCATGCCAAGGGCAAGACCAGTGCTGCACTCACAGATCTCATGGCTCTCACCCCGACAATGGCCACCATCTACACGGACGCACCGGCGTGTGCCCAGGAGAAGCGTATACCCACCGAACTCGTGCAAGTAGGCGATACGGTCAAGCTTGTCCCCGGGGACAAAGTACCCGCGGACGGTACCGTCACCCGCGGCTCTTCTTCCGTCGACGAGAGCGCCATCACCGGAGAGCCCACTCCCGTTCTCAAACAGGCAGGGGATTCCGTCATTGGTGGTACTGTCAACGGTTTGGGCACGTTTGACATGCTCGTCACTCGCGCAGGCAAAGACACTGCGCTCGCACAGATCGTCAAACTCGTCGAGGAAACCCAAACTTCCAAAGCTCCTATCCAGGCGTTCGCAGACCGCATCGCGGGGTACTTTGTACCGGTGGTGATCACGCTTTCTGCGCTCACGTTCGTAGCATGGATGATTATTGCGAACACACTGAGCGTAGAAGCATTGCCCCCCATGTTCCGTCTACACGGGTCAAGCAAGCTCGCTGTATGCTTGCAGATGTGCATATCGGTGGTCGTAGTGGCTTGCCCTTGCGCCTTGGGACTGAGCACGCCAACCGCCATCATGGTGGGGACTGGGATGGGTGCCAATAATGGTATTCTGATCAAAGGTGGCCGGGCATTAGAAGCAAGTCGATCTATCAAGCGAATACTGCTTGACAAGACCGGTACGGTCACCGAGGGCAAACTTTGTGTCACAAGGCTGGTATGGGCTCCTCCGCGGAATAGTTATCTACCCGGTGAAACCTTTGCCCCGGACACGCTCTCGGCTGATTGTGCGGACGGTGTGACGACTCGCGCGGCTGTCATTGCCATGTTATCGGTAACTGAAGCACGTTCAGAACATCCTCTTGCCAAAGCTATCGCAGTATACGGCAAGGATCTTTTGAAGGAAGACAAACTCGATGCACTCCAACCCACGGTGGAGTCGTTTGAAAGCGTCACTGGGGCTGGTGTCAGAGCTGTCCTGTCCCTCTCTACATCAAAATACACGCTGTTGGTTGGCACGCCGGGATTCGTTACGCAATCTGAAGAGCCTATCTTGCCCTTCGCACTAACCAACTTTGAAGAACATGAAACACACATGGCACGTACGGTCGTGTATGTATCGATGGGCCGCGGCGCTTCACCTGTTCCAATCTTAGCGTTATCCCTCTCAGATGCTCCAAAGCCATCATCCGCACAGGCTATCAAAGCTCTCCGGAGGATGGGCATTGATGTTGGCATGATGACTGGGGATGGGATGAGCACTGCTTTGGCACTAGCAAAGCAAGTGGGCATTCGATCCGAGGATGTATGGGCGAACATGAGTCCAAAGGGTAAGGCCTCGCTCGTGGCCGACATTATGAAGAAGGAAGGGGTAGATGTTGCCGTGGTAAGGTTGGCTTCACGCGTGTTCTGCTCACTCTAATTAATTTGACAGGTTGGAGATGGGATCAACGACTCCCCTGCGCTAGTCGCCGCCACGGTTGGGATTGCCCTGAACTCTGGCACGTCGGTTGCCATTGAGGCGGCCGACATTGTTCTGATGCGTTCTGATCTGCTCGATGTCGTCGCGGCCCTTCACCTTTCTCGTGCCATCTTCCGTACGATCCGGAGAAACCTCGCATGGGCATGCATCTACAACCTGCTGGGGATTCCGCTAGCGATGGGGTTACTTTTGCCCTATGGAATCTACATGCACCCGATGATGGCAGGTGCCGCGATGGCGTTTTCGAGTGTGAGCGTGGTGACGAGCTCGCTACTGCTGAGACGGTGGAGAAGACCGACGGAGAGTATCTTGGAAGGAGGAGAGGGAGAGAAGGCGAGCGAGCGGGGATGGGGGGAGAGTCTGTGGGACGGTATTCAGAGTGCGGCCTGGGAGACGTGGCGGTCGATGAACGGAAGGACAGGATATAGTCAATTACCGATCGAGCTGAACGAATCTGTCTGATTTATGTTGTACTACTACATACGATGTCTACCATCGGAAGCGTCTTCCTGGGTGATTTGCAGAGACACCGTGTTCTATCCTCCACCCCGCCATCATCCCCTCCTCCCCCTCTCTGCTCTACAAGTACGACGACCATGACCGTCACCCCACTTCTCGAATCCCTCGACGACACCGAATCTCCCCCCAAGACGCCATCGCTCCCTCCTGACGCGACAGGGCCCACCCACATCGACCCCATTCTCTCACTCGAGCTGCGACTGCGGTGGTTAGAAGCCCTCCTGCTCGGGGTCGGCGTCCGACACGACGCGCGCGACCGCAAGTCGAGAGAGAAGCCCCCCGAGCTCAAGCCCGGCGAGACCCTCGTCCAGCTCGCCACCAACGTCCAGCGTCGGCTGAACAGCGTCGTCGAGTCCAACGACGGACTCAAAAAGTTTATGCATCAGTGTACGTGCCTCCGCATCCATGATATATGATATGTCGCGCTCCCTTTGCCCGGCGGTTTCTTTCCCCCTTTTTTTTTTTTTTTTTTTTGCGAGGGCGGGCTCGTTGATCATGAACGTCGTCCGTGTTACACAGATGACCAACATGCACCGTGGCTCACGCCCGCGTTCGCGCTCTCCGGGACCCTCCCAGGGCCTACACCGACGTACGAGCACATGTCGCCCGACGAACGCGAAGCGTTGCTCGCCGACATGGAACCCGACATCCGCGCCGCCGACAGGGACATGCGCGACATGGCGCTGCTCGAACAGAAAGGCGTCTTGTCGGCGGGAAAGCTGGCCGGTATGTGTTCCGCGCATGCTTTTTTTTTTGGGCGTAGTGTGTGGCATCAGATTCTCATCATCATCCTCATCCTCATCATCATCATCATCATCACACACATCGGACCGGGCCGCCAGACTACGAGGCGTTGCAACCGCGATTGCACGCGCTGCTTGCAGCACAGGCGCAAGACATGGCGTTGGCGGCGGCGTTGGAGAAGCGGATCGCTGTCTTGGTGGATCGTCACGCGACACATGTGAGCCGATCTTCGATCGAATGCATTACGTTCGTCCTCACTCTCTGTTCTAGGTAGATACGCTTTCGGAGCTTTTCGTCGCCTGGGACGACGTGCTCGCCAAGACAGAGAGCAAGGTCAGACGGTTGGAACGAGACAAGGAGGAACGACAGCGCTTGGGATACGCTTGAACACTCGATACCGCGGCTCACGACCATTTTTGCCTGTGAGGAAAAATAATCGACTTTTATTGCTCTGGGAATAAGTAGCTGGGTACTGATTCCTGATATCAAGAATGGGTAGCCTATAACCGAAACAAGAGAGATTAAAAAACAAGGTATGAAGCCTCAGTAACTGGGATAGGGGGAAATTACAACGCCATACAGAACAACTACAGTAAGAAAGCGTAAGGAGTGAGCGAAAGGCCTCCAGAGGAGTGAGAGAGCAAGGGTCGATGTCAAGTACATACAACGAGCAAGACGACCAGGGAAGTAGAAGGGTAAAAAGAGACTGACTGATCAGTCTCTTGCCACCCAATCGGTGCTTCGAGAGACCAGCTCGATTGAGTTATCCATGGTCCAAAACAGACGCTCGGTGGCGCTACGGTTGCTCCAGCTCTTTTGGTCGCGCAGTATCATAGCCTATAAGAATGTCTTAGAGCTCATCTAAAATAAAGAACGTCTTACTGACCTGCTGTGCGCCAAAGTTCCGTTGATCGTGAGCGAACAGCTCGACGTTTTCCTCCAGCGCCTCCGACAACAGCTGGAGGTCCTGTAGGATAGCCTGCATCGCATGGACTGCCGCAAGAATCAGAATCTCTTTGCGGTTGCGTACTGTAGAGCCGTCGTTGTTGAGCGTTGGCAATGTCTTGGAAACATTTTGGAGAACAGTGTGAAGGATACGTTTCGTTTCGTTCATGATTTTCTGCGCTTGCGGGAAGTTCTTTCTCGACACTAGGACCAGCGCGCGGGTGATCATGTCCGATGCGAGGAGTTCCATTCGGCGCCGTACAATGACAGGGTCCGAGGGTTTCGGGGGTTTTGGCGAGGCAGATGTAACCGTGGGCAGGAGCGTGATGGTCAACAACACCGGATGTGCAAGTCGAGACACTTGCTTCGTCGCAGCAGGATCATAGAAAGACCCGTCTACCTCGAATACGGGTACCTCATCGATCATCCGATCCATCATACCATCGACGAGATTCGGTGAATCGTCAATAACTAGCGAGTCGAGGCCCATGGACTGCACAAACTGATCGGTTGCGTTGAGTGTTCGATCACCGTTTTGACCAGCTGCCGTACGGCGACTCTCGGTGTTATCGAGCTCGCACTCGATGAGCATCTCTTTGCGTTCCCCGTACCGCAGCTCACCGACGTCAATATCGACGTTGTTGCCATCAGTGGACAGGATCGACGACGGACCGCCAGAGACCTTGCGAATGCGGAAACGTTGTCCATCGATGATCTTCATGTGGAGTTTCATGTTGAGCAGGCCGATCGACATCATACCGCCCACGCAACCGGCTAGACACGCCTGAAGATCATACCAGTCTTTGACAAACGTGTATGTACCACTGGTGTGGTTCGACATCAGCCAAAGGGAGGCAGGGTCATGCGAGCGACCATATCCAAACGAATGTATAGGCATGTTGGCTGCCTCAGCGCGAGCAAGAACCAGATCCATCTGTGCGCGTCGTGTGCTGTCGGAAGCGTCGCTGACGAGTATCATCCCCGAGACAGGATTACGTGACTTGCGTTGCAACACGACATCGAGGCCTACGAGGCATCACTAAGTCTAGTTCATGGATGTCGATGGGGACATCGCTCACCATGATTCACTGCGGTCACAACGTCAGTCTTTTCGTCTTTGGAGGCTCTGACCAAGAACTCGTCCTCCATCATCTGGCTGCTTTCACGTCCAATTTCGTCGATGAACTTTTGTAGTCTATTTTTGCTATGGGCCCGACCTGGGGAGAGGTAGGGCGTTTTCCGCACCCGCCCTCCAGCCCCGACCTCAAAGGTCACCAAGCTCAACCGGTCTTTGGCTCCAAGAGACGCAAGAATAAAGTCGAGCGACGTTTTGATGACGCGTACTTTGAGATCTGCCGTACTGCGGGGTGCATTTGGAGGGGGCAGGGAAATGATGAGGATCAAGTCAAGAGGTGGGTGAAGCAGGGGAGCGAGAGAATTGGATGGACCTGACGATACATGTGGTGTCACAAATCCGGGAGGGGTATCATAACGCAACATTACATCCTCCTCGCTCAGGGTCTGTAATTTGTTTTGCATTGATCGCTGAAGGGCTGAACCGTGTGACGTGGTGGACGATAGAGTGGATCGTGCAGATGCGTGAAGAAGACTGTCCACTGTGCTCGGGGTGGTGGAGGCCGTGCTTCCGCTCAGTATACGAGCTGCCTTTTCTGAACCGCCAAATTCGTCAACGTCCAAACCACGACCGAATGCAGGAGGGGAATGGCTTGCTTGCTGGTGTTGGAAAGAGGTGACGAGGGCTTGGATTTGAGTTCTCCACGCCTCGAGGGAAGAACGATCTTTGAAGACAAGAATGAAGGAGTCCAAGCGTTCGTCTTCCATCTCGATCGTGAGACTCATATCGCTAGAGGTGCCAGCGGTTATCCGTTTGATGTGGCGCACGTAGATACGGCCCTTGAGCCTCAAAACGCCTCTCGACTGGCTGCTGGAAGCGGATATGGCAGTCGACGAGTCGCTAAAGGCGGGCGATGACAGGAAGCGGCCAAGAGAACGTTTCTTCTCCTCTACTACGCAGATGATAGCTTCCTTGAATAAATAGACAAAGAATTCCCGGACGAGTGCATCGCGACGGACGGACAATAGATCGTACATGTGCAACGGGCCAAGGCCGGATAGCGCATGGCCCTTCCAGTCAATGATTCGATTTCTGAGATCTTCGACGATCGCGCTGAAGGGCGAGTCTTCTTCGGTAGCTTGTGAAGGCGCATAGCGCGAAGATTCGGTATCGTTGGCGGTGTCTGCAGGAGCCCATGCATCGGATTGGGGGGGCTGTGTCGACTTGGATGATAGTCTGGTATCTTGACGTTGTGGGTGGGGGTTTCGAAGGGGAAATGAGTCTGACACGACTGGGCCGGGTATATAAGAGGTATTGCGCCTTGCGGGCAGTTCGATCACGACAATGCAAGTGAGAGGCTGCGACGGATCGCTAGTCCTGACGATGGAAGTGAATTCAGGTCGGACCTGGATGGAAGGAGCGACGATGTAGTGGGAATCGCTGTGGGCTGATTTTACAGAAACGGCGTGATCAGTGGGGTCGTCATCCATGGGGTTGTAGGGCACTGCCGTGCCTGGGCCTGGGGCACGACGATTTCGGGTTGGGGTATCGCGGCCAGGGAAAACCGCAGGCGAGGTGGGGTCACCCATGCCAGTGAGAGCAGCCAATTCTACGGATGGAAACGAATGAGTTGTTGGAGTTGGATCATTGGGGGAAACACTGACTGTTGATTTTGCTGTTGTCGCCATCACCGACTTTCATGGGCCGCCTGCAAACACCGCATACGCCCAGGTTGGACTTGCGGGGTACGGTGGACCTGGTTTGGGCTGGGGGAGGGCCATAAACAGCGGTGAAGCAGGCCTGGAGGGGGTGAACAAGGGGGGTATCGGGATAGGAAAATAAGCGCGCTTACCTCGTGGAGGGAGTGACCACATTCTGGGACGACGTGGGGTTTCTCGCCCGGGAGCCTGAAGCTGAAGCTGAGGGGTTCGAGACATACGGGGCATTCCTGTTCGTCGTCTGGGGTATCGTGATTTGAGATGACTGGTAGAGGGGGAGGGGGCATAATATGAAGACGGTCGTTGTTATCGGGCAAAGAGTCAGTGGAATGCAGTGACGCTGCGGAGGGAGAGCGAAGCGATTTGCGATGAAATACGGAATGAAAAGTCTTTAGTTTGAAAGATGGCGGCTTTGAAGCGGGGCCTGTGGGGGAAGGAGGGACTTGATGAGGTTGTAGTACAGGACCCAAGTGCGGATCCGCTCGATCTCGGGCAAAGGACCGCATTAAATAAACTGAACCAACAAAATTAGACGCGCGTATAAAAACGACGTCAGGGACGTCGAAGAAGGACAAGAAATTTTTTACTTTTTACTGGTTGGAGTAACCAAAAAAGTATTACGGAAAATGTCGTGGGTCAGTCAGTTCCCCCTTGAAACATTGATGAACATTTCCCGGTCATACGGACTTTCCTGACAAATCCCTCAAAGATGTTTAAAAACCCATCGTTGATGTCGTAGTAAGTAGTACAACACAACGATGTCCTCTGACGCTTACAACCAATTCCCTGCTCCCATATCCAAGGCCGGTTTCGATTTCCATGGCAAGTCCTGCCTCCGCGAGCCATGGCATCATGTTGCTCAACGTGGTCCAGTATACTGGATATCCACCTCCCCCATACAGACCGAGCATGCAAGGGAACTCTATGCACGCGTCGCGCGCGAATTCCCGGAGGTGACCGCTCGTCTTGCCTTTCATGACATCGCTTACCTTCTGATAGCTTCCCCTCGGTCGTTTCTGGGACAGACCCGTCGGTACGTGGACGCATCGCATCGTCGTGTGCTTGGCTGACAGTCATTCAGGGCCTCACCCAACCACCATGTTCGAAGTCGACACTCACACTCCTCACCAGACAGGCGCGCTCTTTGCTTGGTTGGCCGTGAACCGTGGCCCGTGCGAGTACGAGTCACCGTCGCCAGTCCTCCGATATCTGCTAACGGTCACCAGCGTCTTCATCCACCCAAACACGGGAGAGCCGTACAAGGACCATGTCCAGCTCGCGACATGGATGGGGAAGCCCTGGCCCTTATATACAGAGTTGTTGCGGAAAGATTCCTGAGCCGAACATGACCGACTACGCCATGTTCACGACATTATTCGCTCAGACGCGCTGTACAAGATTGACGTGTGATCCGATCCGTACATATATAACTAGATTGATTGAATACAATTCAGACTTGTCTTGTCTCCCCATTTACCACTTTCCTCATGTCCTCTTCTCGACTCATTCTCGACAATGCCCTCGACGCAGTGGGCAATACCCCTCTCGTACGACTGGACAAGATCGCCGCCGAGGAAGGTCTCAAGTGCAACCTATGTAAGTCTACATTCGCCTACTCTCCCCAAGCATGACACATCCCTTCCTCCCAGTGGGAAAGCTTGAATGCCTCTCCGTGGGTGGCTCAGTCAAGGACAGAATCGCAAAGGCTATGGTCCTTGCTGCGGAGAAAGACGGCAGACTCATCCCCGGACAAAGCGTCGTCATCGAACCCACCTCTGGCAACACAGGTCTGTTCCTCCACATGTCCCTCACTAGTACCCCATCTGAGAGGCTGCCCACAAACAGGCATTGGTCTTGCCTTGGCGTGTGCGGTCAAGGTACTGTTCGCCTACTCCCCACAGAACGGTTGCTGAATACGGTAGATAAGGGATATTCGGTTATTATAACCATGCCTAATAAAATGTCACGGGAGAAAGAGGCGCTCCTTCGGGCTCTCGGCGCCCAAGTCGTTCGCACACCGGACTCCGAACCTTGGGATTCCCCGAATAGCCATCTAGGTAGATTCCAGTTCTATTTCTCCCGCCCCCTCGTGGCTGAATTCCCCGACGACTGCAGGTGTGGCACAGAGGCTCCAGCGTGAAATTCCGCATGCAGTCATTCTCGATCAGTATCGCAACGTACGTATCTCCCTCGTTGGCGTTCAAAACAGTTCTCATCGCGCGCAGCCGAACAACCCATTCGCCCATGAATACACAACCGGTCCGGAGATCATCGATGCCGTCACTTCCACTCCATCCACCCCATCGAGGCTGTCTTCTATGAAAGTCGATGCTTTCGTTGCCGGTGCGGGTACTGGAGGCACCATCACTGGCATTTCTCGTGCGCTGAAGAAAACCCACAATCCTGACTGCATTGTCGTCGGAATCGACCCCGTGCGTGTATTCCATACCGCATGCATCCTGGTCGCTCACCTCTGCGTCCTAGGTTGGCAGCATCCTCGCCTTTCCTGATTCCCTCAATGACCGTGGCGTTGGAAAGCCTTATGTCGTCGAGGGCATTGGCTACGACTTCATTCCAGATGTCCTGTCGAGGGACCTAGCCGAGATTGACACCTGGCTAAAGTCGACTGACGAAGAAGCCTTTAAAGCCGTTCAACGCCTCATGAGGAAGGAAGGTCTCCTCGTGGGGGGCAGCAGTGGGAGCGCACTCAGTGGTGCACTCGCCTGGCTCAAGTCTGAGCAAGGTCGCAAGATCGCCCAGATCGAAGGCATGAATGTTGTTGTCATGTTACCCGACGGGCAAGTGCACTGTAGTCATCCCGAAAGCAAACGTTGACCAGATTTGATCTAGTATCCGAAATTATATGAGCAAGGAATGGTTTTTGGACTTTGCGCTATTCTCGGAACAACAACCTCACGTGGACCAGTCAGATGGCGTCCAGGTTTTGGAGGGCATGGTTCGCCGCGCAGCGTTATAGAAGCAGTCGACAATTTTCTCATAGTATGACGTTCCGACCGTATGATGTTCAACTCTGGGTATTATTAGGTGTTTTTGATGCACAATGATAGCTATGACTCCAAAAACTATTTTTGACTCCAACGTCACTTGGACTGCAATTCAACAGTGTTCTTGAAAGCACCCAACAATGCCGATAGTTGGATCCTCTCGCTAGCACCGTTTGATAGTCTGTGTCTGGAAGAAACTCGTTCGTGAAATCGATAGATGTGGTCATTGCGACTCACTCTATGGTTGCAATAAACTCCAGCAGGTACGCTCGGGCGTGCGGTTTGAATTCGATCGTCTCCACATATTCGTGTGCGCCAGAAAGCAAGTCTTGCAGTGCAAGTCCTCGCTCGGTCTTCAAGGCCGTTATCACTGTAAAAATGCACTTTAGTACTGACTACATAGATGGCGAGCAGTTTACTTTGAATCGACGTCGTGAACTCATCCGACAGCATCGAGTTGACGATCGTTTCAATGTCCGACGGATGCGGGCTCCCAGTACAATTGTAGACTTCCGTCTCCCCTACGGTGTCATAGGCAGCATGACATGCCTGAAGGACATTGAGTGCTCTCCGCATATCACCCTTTGAAAGCCTCAGGAGCGCTTGCTTCCCGTCCGGAGTCAAATTCACTCTGACATGAATTCAGACGCGCCCGTGTGGAGAGGTCGCATACTCACCCTTCGGTTTGGACGACAACGTCCACTCTTTTCTCAACCTCTACGATGGGTAAAGGAGAGAACCGAAACCTCGTACATCGACTTTGAATCGCAGGTGCGATCTTGTTCACGTAATTACAAATGATACAGAACCGAACGTTCTTGGTGTATTGCTCGATGACGCGGCGGAGAGCTGCTTGAGCCGCCTGTGTCATCATGTCCGCTTCATCGAGGATGATGAGCTTGTAGCCTTTTGAAAACAGCGTGCGCGTTTCAGCAAACTGTTTGATTTGTTCGCGTACGACGTCGATCCCTCGGTCGTCCGACGCATTGAGCTGACACGATCTCAGAACGTCGCGACGACTGCACGAAAGACGCGCCCACCTCGAGAATTTGCTTTTTATACTCGGCGCCATAAATGCGTCTTGCAACAGCCAAAATGGTCGACGTCTTTCCGGTCCCTGGTGGGCCGTAAAAGAGCAGGTGTGGCAGCCTATTTTTCTCGATGAACCTCTCGACTAGCGCGACACGTGAGCAGGTTGCAAAGCGGCGCGACGGTGTTGCCTACTGGTGGTGGTGATGTCTTTGTGAGAAACGACGTCGTTGAGCGTGACCGGTCGGTATTTTTCTACCCTAGATGGATGGCGTGTAAAAGGTGCGCGTTATGAGGAACGAGAACATACCAGGGTAGTGCGTCGCCGTCAGAAGGCGCGCAAATGTCTACTGCTTTTTCCTTTCCTTTGTACACGGAAGGGGTAACAGCGTCAACGTCCATATCGTTGTCGCTATCCATGATACCACGTCCGTCCAAGTCACGCGACCGTGAACGCGATGCACCATGTCATTACGTAACCTTGCTTAAAATATTTTTATTTTAATCATAAATAATATTGAAGAAACTCATTTTACCACGCACGGACCATCATCAGATAATTAAGGTTTGGATAGCCTTCCTATCCCAACTCTCCTCCAAACTACAACGACGGCGCTTGCTTTTGTCGACGACTCCACCGTTTAGTTCGTTGGACAGACAAAGGCATCCGAAACCATGCAAATTTTCGTCAAAACGTAAGTGTATATACATCCCTTCTATCCCATCGCCGACCCTTCCTGCAGCCTTACGGGCAAGACCATCACCCTCGAGGTCGAGTCCTCCGACACCATCGATAATGTCAAGATCAAGATTCAGGACAAGGAAGGGTACGTCCCCTCATCGTTCTCCTCCATCCAACCTTATGGTCGTCCCAGCATTCCCCCCGACCAGCAGCGTCTGATCTTTGCTGGCAAGCAACTCGAAGACGGTCGCACCCTCAGCGACTATAATATCCAAAAGGAGTCCACGCTTCACTTGGTGCTCCGCCTTCGCGGCGGTGCCAAGAAGCGCAAGAAGAAGACGTACAACGTCCGTCTTTCTCGTCTTGTCTGTGTCCCTCAATTGGATACTGACGTGCGAGTGGTGATGTAGACCCCCAAGAAGACCAAGCACAAGCGCAAGAAGGTCAAGATGTCCATCCTCAAGTACTACAAGGTGGACTCGGACGGCAAGATCAAGCGTCTTCGCCGCGAGTGCCCCACCGCTGAGTGTGGCGCGGGTGTTTTTGTAAGTCTGTCTGAGATGTGCCTCGTTTCTTGTTTGTGTAATTTCTTTCGATCGGTAGATGGCCTTCCACAAAGATCGCCAGTACTGTGGCAAGTGCGGTTTGACATACACCTTTGCCCCTGGCACCAAGCCACCTGTTGTGTAGTTTATCTCGACCTGTATGTAGGACAGAATGGTGCACGTAAGACTATACGACCCACGTAAAGTCACGGAAGATATTCTGGATAATCGGGAGAGGATGGCGACTAGCGCCATCCATAACCCTTTACAAACCACGGTCAAAACAGTGGCCTGCGTGTTGTCGCGTCCAAGTCCACCAAAGATGAGAACATCCTAAGAAGCGTCGTCGATCCCTTTCGACAGCAAATCCAAGGAATATGATCCGGACCCAAATGAGTCCACTCCCAGAACAATCAATCTAACGATATTCCTCCCCTCTGGCCCGTATGCTTCATTATCTGCCTGGGCATTTGTGAGGGTCCCCTTGCCAATGTTGGTAAGAGGAACAGGTCCACAGGCGCACTGACTTCAACATGGATAATGTCTCCACAAACCAGTGCCAGGTATCAGCCTATCCAGATCACCAGAAGAAACTGGGTAGTTCAGGGTCCCACATCCGCAAGTCATTCAGTTCCACTGTTGACGTGAGCTACAATGTAGGCAAGCCTGCAATACATTGTCATGCACTATATCGGATAATAAACATGTACTGACTCTAGATGACTGTGGAAAGATTCTTGTTGCTCTTTACTAAAGCACTAGCCATGTTGACTGAGGCCACCGATAGGTATCATGGGTGAATCACAATTATCATATGCACTAAGGACACGTTGATGACATTGAGCATGTACGGTTCAAGAGCAATGATCACCGACCTGGTATCAACTCTGTTCACCAGAAATAACAGTCTGTGTGCGTTCGTATATCTCTCGCTTGCGTTGCGACTCTTCAAAGTCTTGCTGTCTTTGCCGCGTCTTTTCTCTCCTGCGTTCGTCGTCGCGGAGTACGCCTTGGAACATATCCTATACCTCGTAAGAAGACGCGTTCGCCGAGAGAGACAGCGTAACATACATGGCGCTCTTTGGTTTGCTGGTAGTGAACGCCCCATATGATGAACGCAGAGATGGCACACGACGCGACCAACGTCAACTTTGCTCGTGTCGACATTGGGATGGATCGCCAGCCTCAGCCACCTCGCGATCTCACAGAGCACAACACATGCAAACACAGTTTGCTGCCCTTACCACAGACTCGGCCGTCCATCCGTCCTTTGAAGCCTTGACTCATCATTTTTTTTCAGCTAATCTGCATGAGGCCTAAACATGGCTGCTCTGGAGGTGCGTTTGCAATTTTTTATCTCGGTCATGTCTCATTGTCGGGGTCTCCAGGATTTCGAAAATACCCTCAAAGAGGTCGTCGGCGGAAAACGGCTCTCTGCCTCAAAAATGAACAGGCTGACAGAGATCGCTATGAAATCGCTCGAGGTGCTTGCCCAATTGACTTGTATGGTCGACAAAAGGTCTGATGTCCCGGTATTTTAGGACGACACGAAGCTAGTCGCCATTCTCTATCGAACTCACAACTCACTGCCGAGTTCTGCCAAGGTGTCTAGCTTGTATGCGTTTGACGCCTTGGCTCGTGCTGCCAGGGGTTTCGTGAATAAACGTGGTGCAACGGGTGACGCCAACTCGGCAAAGGGTAACGCTACGACCTTTCTCCTCAAGATTGAAGGCGTCTTGGATGGGCTCTTTCGGGATATGGTGTCCTTGAATAACTCGGAAGCAAAGGTCAGTTGTTGCTCGGAACATCGACCGCCGCGCTCGGTCCTGGCTTCGCACAAGCAAACTGGTTTGGCAACAAACCCTTAGCCTCGTAGCGCGTTCTATCACATGACCCCCTGTGAAGGGGTAGTTAACAAAAGTACATCATTCTTACATTCTGACCACAGGAAAAGACAAAGAAAGTTCATGACATTTGGGTCAAATCGAATACGTTTCCTCCGGCAGTGTTGGCTCGACTGGGGGATGTCTTGACGGACGTACAAAAAGGTGCTTATCAGAACCAAAACACGTGGCCGCTAAGTATTTCTTCTGTCTGTGTAATCCTAGCTATTTTTGCTGGCACTCTTGCCTCCAATGAAATGAGAGTATCAACTGAAACGTCGTTTGGTTTCCCCTTTCCGTTAGAATTCATCGTAAATCCAACACCACCCTCGAATCCACCCATCACAACACCTCCACCAGCTCTTCCCATTTCTGACCCCGTCCCCGACGTGCAAGCAACCTTGCTTGCCCTGCTGGGTCAGGCAGCTCAAAGTCAAAGCCAGCCTGCTAGGTACGATGTCCTGTCAAGGTCAAGTCTAGCAACTCTAAAGTCTCCTTAGCCAAACACCACCAAACATGGACCCACAACTTCAGCCTCAATTGGCACTCCTGCAGCAGCTCGCTCTAACTGCCAAACTCGCCAATGGATCCACTTCCCCTCCAAGACAGACACCACCTATAGACAAAAATCTTCCCCCATCCATAACCCCAGTACAAGAGCCGACCCCGCGGCCACCCCCGACATCGCGTTTCGACATTGCAGAGGATCCGCGGTACGCTCGCAATGGGAACACAGATCGGACACGAGATCCTCGCGAATCTCGTGACGAACGACCCATGCGTGGCGGCTTCCGCGGTCGTGGTCGGTGGGACGACCAAGGTCGATTCAGACCTCGCGACCGCGACTGGAATCCTCCTCCACGTCCTAGACGAAGTCGGTCGCGCAGCCCGCGCAGACACGAAGAACGACGAAATGTGCGGCCATACAGCCCACCCCGCCGTCCTTTGAACGACAGAGACATGGGTCATCATCAGGCCGAGTTACCCGCGCCGCCGGTCAGCGCACACGGCAAGGACGAGTTTGGACGGGATATCAGGGCGTCGTCGGCCTCGCCTTCCAGATCAACGTCGGTCGAAGACACACAGGCACTAGCTCCGATGGACTCGTCTGTAGATCCTACCGCTGGGGCCGCGCCAGATAATCGTATACCTGTATCTGAACAGTCTCCATTGGTAGCTGCGAGTATGACTGCGCAGAGTACTGAAACTCATACCCCGAGCGCAGCCTCACAGCAGCAGCCTGGTCTTGACCAATTTGATATCAACGCGTTTGACGCTACTGCACCATCATCGTGGGAAGCGTTGGGAAACATGTGGCAAACGAATCACGGCTACCAACCATCACAAGAGGAACTAATGCACTTTGTGATGGTTAAGACCATGGCTACTGCTGGGGTTGCGAAAGGCGGGGTCATTGAAGCACAAGGAGGTCAGTGGCAACAAGGAAATAGGGAAGAACAGGGTTCGGGACACAACGGTGGGTGGAAAGGGCCGAGCAGAGGAAGCCATGGAGGGGTACACGGTAACTACCGAAATGGACTGGGAGGTGCGCACACAAACGTCGCGGAGCAATCCAACGCTATGGTTTTGGATGAAGATGAAGGTCCGTCGATAATGGGACAACAGGAACAACAGGAGGACACGGGGAGAGGAGGAGGAGGACGAATGCAACGGGTCGGGGACAAGTGGATGTTTGTCAAAGAGTCAGCATAGCATCTTTGCATTACATATATTTGTACATTTCTCTGCATCATGCACACCGCACTCCGTCGAGCAGTCCGTCAGATTCAGACCGCATCGAGCGTCAACGCAGACGAAATCGCCCACTTTTCTCGCCTCTCTTCCCTCTGGTGGGACGAGCATGGCGAGTTTGCACTACTCCACCGCATGAACCCAACCAGGGTACAATACGTCCGTGAAAAACTGCTCGAAACCACGCGGGAAGAACAAGGCGAAGACGTCGGACGCAGCATGGAACAGGGACGGGACGTTCTCCGCGGACTCGACGTCCTCGACGTCGGGTGCGGCGGTGGTCTCTTCTCCGAAGTAAGGTCGCGTTCGGTCCGTCCGCGACGAGGCACCTGACAGACATGCTACGTGCAGAGCTTGGCGAGGATGGGTGGGCAAACGCTGGGCATCGACGCCTCAGCGTCGAATATTGGCATCGCCTGCGCGCATGCGCGCGCAGATCCCGGGCTGGCCTCGACGGGCGGTCTCGTGTACCGCCACACGTCCGCCGAGGAACTCGTCCAAGAACCGAAACGGTACGACGTGGTGTGCTCGATGGAGGTCCTCGAGCATGTCGATAACCCTGCCGGGTTCCTCTCGACCTGCGCCGAACTCGTCAAGGTCCGTACCGCGCTCACAGGGAGTGACTACGTCCTGATCGCGTCGCTATAGCCGGGTGGACACCTTTTCCTGTCGACGATCGCGCGCACGCCGCTCTCTTACTTGTTGGCTATCGTGGCAGCAGAGTATGTGTTGCGCAAGGTTGCGGTTGGGACGCATACATACTCCAAGTTCATCAACCCTCTCGAACTCGTGTCATTCTTCTCAAGGTATCCTTCGTCATCACCGAATGCCGAGGTTACTGCAAGACCATGGATCACACGCACGTACGAACATGGACTCCCCACACGCAGGGAGGCTGAAGTGCGCGGGCTCGTCTACATGCCTTGGAGTGGCAACTGGCAATTGATGTCCCGTGGCGCGACGCCTTGGGGTGCTGCAGAGTGCAACTACTTGTTCTGGGTGCGGAGACCATCCGAGTCGTAATACCATCAAACTTTCTACACTTTATTAGCTGTTTTTCGATTCTATAATACGGACCATATACATATACAACAGTGTTGTAGTCCATTCCTGAATGGCAAGAAATCAGCGATAGCTGAAAGTGCAGAGGGTATAATGTGAGGCCGCCTAGAACATAAAATAGCGCTGAGCTATGGGAGCAAAGAGGCACGAAAGCAGTCGAGTGCCAGAGAATGGCTATACGATCATGACATCAATCTCTCGCCCCATACAAGCCGCTGTCGATGGGCGCGGTAGGCACCGCCGATGGCGACCCAGGCAACCCATAAGAACGTCACCAGGAGGACAGCGAACGAGATCCGCATCAATGCCTTCCATCGCCAAGACACTGGTGCTGACGAGGTGAACAAGATGAGTCGCCAACGTTCACGAAAGTCCGTGTTCAACCATTTGAGGGCGTTCACGAGTTCCTGTGCCTAGAAAAAAACACGATTCCCTCGATTGTGCCCAAAAGTCGAGTGTCAGAACTGCGACGGACCTTTGTTCGACCGGAATCGTACGCCAAGCGAATGTTGGCAACGCGCAAACGGATGCGGGGTAGTGTCGTAGACAGATCTTGAAGAATGACCAACGAGCCCTCGAGCTCGTCTCGCAGTTTGGGTATATCCGAGTTCAAGGCCTGGTCGGCCCGCTGTACATTCCTCTGGTACCGAGGGTCAACGTGGAGCGAACAGAAAAGAGATGGATGACGCACGCTGAGCTCCGCCAGTGCCCCCTTGATCGAAGATTCGATTGCTCTAAAATTACCCAAGTGTTCTCGGAGCTTGCTCTGGAAAACACACGAGGGTAGATGTAGATTTGCATCTCAGTGGTGAGAACGGAGGGTGGCTTACGTCGAGGTCCTTGATCTGAACGTCATACTGGACCGCGCGAGATAACGTGCGCTTTGCCTGGCGATCGATGCAGTCGTCGTCGCCCTTCATGGAGGGGTATCTACCGTCGCGAGGATGTTGAGAACCCCCTGAGATACTCTACCACTCGCGAGGACTCACGATGGACACGTCAATCTGACGCTGTGAGGTTTGTGCTGAGGCGGCTGCAACATCGCCGAGGTCAGACTCAAGACGACCCAAGAATGAGAACTCGAAAAAAAAGAAGGAATGAACGAGGTGTGCAAAGTTAGTCGGCCTTCTCGGCACGGTGCGGTCCTTTTTGTCCAAATCAAGATGTCATGCCCCACGGACCAAACTTGAAATGTCTCTGGCACGACAACGACTCTTGGACGCGACCGGTGACTTCTGCAACGCGTTCGCTTACAGACAGACGATTGACACCCTCCTCACGCATTTTTCGGCGGACTCGTGTGAGGTATTTGAACACGGTCTCGCCAGATTGGCCCCTTTTCTCGGTAGAGCGTTCGTCGGTCACGATGGCGTCCGGGAATACTTTGGCACCG
Organism: Boletus semigastroideus; assembly: GCA_038090295.1. Lineage (NCBI taxonomy): Eukaryota > Fungi > Basidiomycota > Agaricomycetes > Boletales > Boletaceae > Boletus > Boletus semigastroideus. Next base: position 17,829 of record JBBPMK010000037.1, on the reverse strand, counting down.
TCGCAGCCCTCATCACCTACGAGGATATGCACTTTTCAGAGCACATCGTCGACGACAGCGTCAGGAGGGTTTCCCTCAAGGGCATCGCAAAGTTCACTTGGATCGCCACAGGCGAGAGTTGGAATGAAACGTTCACATACATGTTGGACTTTGACGACCGGTACAAAATCACACGTTATCAGATTTGGGGCGATACTGGTGCTCTCTACCTTGCCAGTCAAGGGTGAGCTTTGTCACGTCACTTCATTTCACAGTTGACGCGGTGTGCAGCCTTGAGCGTGCTCACTGAGTATGGATAATTGATCTGGAGGGGCTACTATCTGATACAGATCGGGGTGAAGGATGTGGGGATGAGGTATGACAAGTACTAAAGTCAGAGGTATTCCGTCCAACTTGAAAGTGTTCCCAAAGTGACCCGTACTAAAGGCTACATTAGTAGATCGTAAAATAGCGTAAATATGCTCGCAAAGTCAAGTTGAATGCAGGACGAGGTCAAAGGTCATTGAACCACACAGTTGCTATACTTCTCGCTGCCTCGTTTCTTTTGGACCAAGGTGCCAGGCATTTCCTGCTCCACTCGTTCGAACGCAGAGCCGTCGTTCGATATGATCTTAGACGAGGTTGCGCCTTCGGAAGCTCGTTGGCTGGCTCGATGCAGAGAGTCCACATCAGGGTCCAAAATAGAGAAGAGTGACCGTCTCGGTTCTTGTCGACTGGATTGACTGCTGTTCGTCCTGACACTCTTCGGATCCGTGCTATTGCTCGACTCGGAGAGCGGTCTCTCGTGCGAGTTGATGGCTTGCTTGAGCTTGGATTTCCGTTCCGGGGCCTTGTCTTCGGCGTTGCTCGGAGGAATCGGCGACGCGGAACCAGACGGTATGGCAACAGAGAGTGACGACCGTGAGCGTCCAAACCCAGAGATGATTTTGAACGCAGCGGGCGGCTTGGGAGGCGTCGACTGACCAGAAGCAGGAATCGGAGCAGGGTTTGGACGTGAAAGCGGCGTGGCGAACGAAACTTCGGAGGGTACCACCATTGCAGTGCTCGCGGTTGGGGAAGATGCGTGAAATACGTTGGAACTGCCCTTTTCTGCAAATTGTGCGTACAACAAGAGCTGCGATCGAAGGTCGCACGTCAGTGCTGCTTCTGGCCCGCACTTTGCGTGAGCTATGAGGCTGCATCGATCACAAATGACCGCGTTCCTCTTCACGCTTCCGAGGCACACTCTGCAGATCATCGCTGCCATGCATTCGTTGAGTAGAGTAAAGCCATAACTTGCATGATGCTTACGCTTTCCAAAGGTAGTCTTCACAAAGGTATGACTTCGAGACGAGAATAAGGTATCCTCGGGTAGGGGTGACACATGCCCAAAGGAGAGGCCCTGCTGTGGAACGTTTGGTTCCTCTCCCTTGGGGGGGTCTGACGACGGCACTTCCTTGATGGGTGCGTCGATGTGGGCGAGCACCCTGGCAACATCTGTTTTCTGAAGGTCGGTACTGACACGACGGAGAAAAGGTATACTGTCCTGAGGTCGCAGTTCCTGACCGACAGATTAGTAATGCCACTTGCTCCCCCCGAAGCTGGCTTACCTTGAGCGCATCCCAGTTCACCTTTAGCCATGGATGTTCGCAGAGTCTCTCTGCGTCCGGCCGCTCCTGAGGGTCCTTGCGAAAACATTGTTGTAAAAAGTCCAGCAGTGCCTCGGAACAGTCCTCTGGCAGAGGTGGCATTTCATCTTCAACGATTCGAAACATGACTGTCCGATCATGTCGATCAAATGTGGCGTTAAGTGTATTGAACAGCACGCACCTGTCATACTGTTCGCGATATCCCCATAAGGAGGACGTCCAGTCAGAAGCTCAATGACAGTACAACCTAGGGACCAGATGTCTGATTTCTGCGAAGCACCCTTGAGTTCGATCACTTCAGGAGCCATCCAATTAGGTGTGCCAGCCACGTTGTTCCGTTCACGTTCCATCACCCGAAGATTGAGTGAAACACCAAAGTCTGAAAGCTTGATATTTCCAGTCTTGGTCGTAAGGATGTTCGCAGCTTTGAGGTCACAATGGACAACCTGGAACTGGTGGAGATAGTGCAAACCCTCCAAGATCTTGACTACATAGCCAGCGACAAGATGCTCGTTGAGCTTTCCGAATGCCTTTAGTGTTTGCCCGAGCGATCCGCTCTCTGCATACCTTGGCAAGGTGTCAATAGCCATTGCAGTCAGTCAAAACAAGATTCCCTCACTCAAGAATGATGTTCAAAAATTCTTCGTCTCGCACCATGCCCTCATACTTGACGATGCCCGGGTGTGACAAGCTTTTCACCAAGTCGACCTCATTCATGAGCTGCATGACTTCTTCCTCTTTCAGACCCTCCAATCGAATGCGCTTGACTGCCACCATTTGACCTGTGGTCAGGTTCAAGGCCCGGTAGACGACTCCGAATTGACCTCGACCGATACAGTTGCCGAGTTGCTTGAAGACATGAGGTATTAGCGTATAGGAATGACACGTCTGGACGCGAGACTCACGAATCGGACAGCTGCTTTGCCTTCTTCTTCGACTATAATCGTCTGGCGTGCCGCGCTACCGTCCATCGACTCGCGACCCGGTAAATCACTGGCATCTTTATTACTCAGGTAGCTTGAGATTGATGGTGGTTTCATACCTGGAAAGCCGTCGTCTTCCAAGCTCATCGTAAGAATTCGGCCGACTTCGTTGTCTGGTCTTGGGGTCATCGAACTCGCTGTAAAGCCGAGCGCGGGAACCACTAATTGGACTTTGCCGAGAGTCATGGGTTGGCGAAGCTCGGGAACTGTGCTCTGCAGATACTGCCCTAGGAAAAGGTACCACAGACGAACTGTCTGCATCGTCCAGGTTACCACGTGGTACGTAAATTCCATTGCGGCGTGCGCCATTTCTTGTGCTTGAGCGACGTAATATCACTCTGGAGCCAGGAGAATTAGTGATGGGACTGTCAGGACTGGTGTCACGACGCAAGATAGATTCCTTAGGCATGAGCACAGAATCCACACTATGCCTGGGACGATGATTCGCCCTGCGCGGGGTGGACGGGATTGACTCGCTGCCATCGTTATGGTGTGAGACCCCAACGAGGTATGGCTTCCGCGGTGGGGAAGCCGAAGAAGGGCTTGCCTGAAATGCATCTATGAAATCGTCGGGCCATTTGCCTTTTCCGAGTCGAACACGCATTTGGTCGTCTTCACGATTTCGCTGGCCATCACCAACGGGGGATCTGGTTCGAGCAGTCTCACGAGAGCTTGATCCACAAGCACTGTTCTCTTCTTCCTCGACTAAACTGACAAGGTCTGGAGTGGCAGGTTCGCTGGGTCGACGATCTCTCGTTCGTGAACCATCCCCACTGGTATTGCGCCGCCTGCCCATTTCTTCTGCAACGAACGCAGCTACAGAGCTACCTTCCGTCCTGGTAAAGGATGGAATCTCCGAAGCAAGTGACGTGGCTTCGGTAGTGATAGTCCTGATAGTGCCGAACTTGTTTTGGGCACTGCTATTGCGGCGGATGTCGAAGATGCTGGAATATGCGGTATTCTCTGTGATATTACTCGATGTTCTTGACTGTCTGAGCGGAAGCTCGCGACCATAATCTCCCAGAGCAGGTGTTGAAGGTTGCGAATCGCGTGTTGGAAAATCGAGGGAATTGGAATCAGATAAAAAGCCGCCGCCATTCTCATCGCTATGCTTTGATTTCGAGCAAAGCAACATAGGAGTCGAAGCGATCAGTTTGATGGAAGCAACTTCATTTTCTGGGCCACTACTCCCGACGGGTATGCTGACGTCACGTTCCGTACTACACGAGAATCCGGAGTGAGGGGAGTCTGACCGTAGTGAAGAAAGAGCAGGTTCCCGTGGCACCAAGTGTTTCCAATCCGACGCAGGCGGAGAAACCGATCGCTGCTGTGTTAGATTGGGCGTTGATGAAGCGGCGCGAGAGGAGGATGGTGTGGTGTGAGGAGTGTGATTGAACGCCACACCGACGGCGGTGTTGTTTCCCTGACCAGATATGACTTTGCTCCGGTCTACGGCCAACGTGTCAAACAACTTCAATAAGGAGATAATCGTTCTTGCCACGCGATGCAGTGCATCCGGAGTTGCTTCAATAAGGTCATCACGATAGAAGAGGTCCTCAGAAGGTACCCCATGAGAAGAACACGCTGCGAGGAATTTGGTAATGTTGTTGTTGCGCTTGAAACCATCTTCCCGTGAATCGATTCTCGAAATCGCCAAAGCAACATGTTTATTCATCAATCTGGGCGAAAAGGCATCAGTTTCATGTGACATGTGTTCTCCTTCGGAGGGCACCACTTACTGGCACAGAACCACTCCATCCCTGAGCGCTTCGCAGAAAAGTCTCCTCTCTCTCTCCTCTCCGGCGTTACTGACGGTAAAAGAACCCAAGCCTGTTACACCAATCTGGCTCGAGCTAGCGCCCGGCAGGCCTCCACTCTTTCCCCAGATACGCTCGAGTCGCACCAACGGCTGTAATCGAACCTCCACCTCGGCCCACTCTCTCGCATGCTCGCTGCGTGACAAGTGCGGCGGTGGCCTACGCAATTCCTTGCACAACAGGGAGATTGCAGTGCGAACCACTTCTCGTTGTTCTGGGGTAGAGGATGATGCAAGGGAGGCTGCGGACATGTTGAAATTTCGATTGTAGACATATCCAGGTTGTCTATGAGTCGGAGAAGCAGCGCGGGATCGTGCGGTAGAAGATGGTGAAGTCGGTCGAGGGGAAGGTGACAACGCTAGGTGTCGCTGGGTGTCCATCGAACACCCTCTGGGCGATCCCGTAGATGGCTTATGAGGAGTCTCAGCTGGTGATTCCCGGGAGCTATCTATAGCTGGTCGAGGGGTATCACTCGACAGTCGTTTATTTGTTATGGAAGATGTCGGCGGACTCGAAGGTAGATGTGTAGCTGAAGTAGTTACAAAGCCTTGATGGGAAGTTGGAGTAATTCGCCTCGGTGTTCGAGCCTGACTAGGGCTCGTTACACGACTTAGTGTAGGAGGCGACGGCGTGCTGTTCCGAAGCAGATGTGTTACAATGGCGGCTCCTGGCCTTTTGGCTGTCGTCCCAAAACGCCCTCTCCCACCTGGTTGTGGACTAGGAGAATCAGGCGGACTTGGCAAGTCGCTGCTCCTTCGGGGTGTGTTGATGGAGGACCGAGTATTGGACGGAGGTGGTGTAAATATGGGAGAGGGTCTAGATTTACCAGCTCGTGGAGATGCTGTCCCATTGCGTTCCGGAGATCCAAGGCCACGCCTACTTTCTCGACGAGGAGCTAGCGGTTGTGGCGCACTGATTTCCCTAACTGTGGGCTGCATACTCGCTCTACGGGTGCGGTCGCGCGCAGGAGGATAAACTCCAGGGTTCGATGACGGGTTAAGGTTAACGACCGGCTGGGAATTTGAGGGTGGTATTGGATGCGAAGAAAGATGGACGGCAGGTGAAGACGCCGAGGCTTGTCGCAAGGAAGGGGTGACGAAGCTTGACCAACCTGCCACGCGATGCTGACTAGGGCTTTCCGCATTGTTTACATGCTCTGTAGTGACCCTAGTCTGGTCAGCGGAAGATGCGGTCGGAGTTGAAGAGGAAGTGATAGAGTTACGACCAGCCCGTCGAAGCACCACTTTGGATTCGAGTCGCTTAAACATGCCCGACTTGCCCTTGCCATTGTCGTGATCCATGTCGTCAGGTGATGGGTAATCTCTGTCTTTTCGTCTGGGCGAGATTGTGTCAAATTCATCGTCGGGAGATGAAGTCTTTGCCTTTGATCGGGTTGCAGTCTTGATACCGTGTTCAAGGGAGGAACGGATGCGCTGCTTGAAAGTTGTCTGTGAGGATTCGGGGGTGTCATGGTACGCGGACGGATGAGAAAAAGAGGTGGACGACTCCGCACCGCGCGAAGAGAGCAAGGATGGGACGGGTAGCGACTTGAGATTATGGCGAGCCATCTGGAATTGAGAGAAGCAATGCGATTTGGACGGGCTAGATGGAGCAAGGACTGCCATGCATGGACCGCATGTAGATCAAACTAAGAAGAGGATGGGCAGAACGGGGAAGTGGGTGGGGAGTGGGAGCGGGCACAATAGTAGTAGCGACGGCCTGGGGAGATATAGAGTACAGGAGGTCAGTTGGGTTATCGTAAAGAACACAGGTCACACTGAAGGGAAAGGACAGAAGCAGCCGGCGGCACGGCGCATGCATGTGGATGGGAATGGGATGGGAATTGTGGGTAGAAATGAATGAGGCTAACCGGTGATTGTCGATCCTACACTGGTTACCCAGACGTAATTAGGACACCCGATGTGATGGAGGAGGGAGAGTTAGAATAGGACTCACGGAAGTAGCGTGGGGAGGACAAAAGACAAATGTCTTTCTTTTTCCCTAAAGGTGGAGTATCATACATACATACAACTTTTCGTATGAATGACGTCTCGGAGTCAGTGCAATGTGACAGATCTCGGTCACCAGAAAAGTCGTGCACAGCGAAGCATGACAACGTGTACCTCACCTCGCAGTCCCGCCGCCGTCTACTCCTCACGCCGGGTCATCGGGATCACGCAACCGAGTGGCGCGCTCTCGCTAGCACTGGGCCCGTGCACTCCTCATTTAGGACCCCACATTCGTGACACGTGAACGGAACGACGATGACGGTGTGACGGGCGTCAACGCATCAACGCTATCGCTATCGAGCTCAGTGACTGTCGACTGTCCATCTCAGATTCTGACTGAGCCTGTCTGGGCTCACTTACAGTAAGACCGTGCTAGTCGCAGTGACGCGGAGTGAACCACGTGTGCCACAACGGAAAGGTCGGAGTTTAAATTCCTCCTGTCCTCGACTTGCTCAGTCACATCGTCATGCCCACCCGCTCACGCACAAAATCAGCGTCAAAGGACGCGCTGGTACACGCAAAAGAAAGGCCGGATGACACCGTGAGTGACATCGAAAAGGAGAACGAGTCCCGTACAGCACGGACAAGATCAAAGGTACAAGTCAAGCCGTCAAACGACAACCAAAGGCACGCCAAAAACGACACCTACTGTCTCTGCAATAAGCCAGACGATGGCTCACCCATGGTGTGCTGCTCAGAATGCTCAGAGTGGTGCGTGTTACTGCCACCCTTCCTTCATCCTCTACATGCGTGCGATCCCAGGTTTCATTTCCGCTGTGTAAAGCTCAGTGTAGACCAGGCTGAAGATCTTGGTACGTCCTCTCTTGCCACTTTGATTTGTTTGCTTATCACGCTTGCTCTCCAGAGGTGTATATCTGTCCTACTTGTACCGAAAACACCGGTCGGCGCATGATCAGTGAGTGTCACCGGTTTCCATTTTTACGACACCGCGCGGTGCTCCTGCCTTTGCACAATGTATATCGAGCATATGAGTTCTGTACCCCTACAACTTGATCGCTATCCGTCGTCGTCTGAGGCCACCTGTTCTCGCGCTTTCTCTGCCAGACCATCCGTCCCTCTCCCACAATAGTTGCTGTCATAACGGTCGTGTCCATGCGTCTGCAGCCCAATCGCGGCGCGCTGCATCTTCACAAGCTGAGAGGCTTTACGTTATTGGCGTGCAGCTATGTCTGTTGAGTCTGATGATCTGGTATGAGTCCAGTAATTTGAGCGCCCTATACAACCGTAGACGCCCACGACCGCAGACCGAGTCCCGGGACCCATACGTTCCGTTCTCGTCGTCCCGTCCTTCGTTTCTTGTCTGTTTCCGTCTTTGTCGACCTGTGCTGACCACTCCGGCCGTCCACAGTGCAGTGGGAGGCTCCGGGTGCCCATCCGGACATTATCAACGTCTTGTACAATGACAACACTTCCGATGTGCCTATACAGCTCCCGACGCCACCCCCCGCGTTATCACCTTCAGAATCGGAAGAGGATCCTGATAGCGAAGACGAATACGTGGCAGAACCTGAAACAGGAAAGGGGAAGAGGTCTTCCAAGGTGTGCACCCTTTTCTCGTTGCCCGACGCTCGTTCACGCCATCTATAGCGCCGGACGCGCCATGCAGCTTATTCGTCAAGTTCAGATCTTTCTGACCATGACCTAGGTACTACTCGTGCTCGCAAGTTGAGCACGCCGTTCTCAGAGGAAAGGGGAGCATCGCCCGCTCTTAAGCGCAAATCGACCATCTCGCACCAGGCGCGGAAAACCAAACGCAAAAAGCCCTCAGATGCCCCTCTCTCAGTGGACGATGATCCAGCCAGAAAGTATTGCCTTGGAAAACTCCGAGACATGCTCCGTCCTGTTTATATTAGGTATCCCCACGCCGACGCCGCCGACGGATCAGACAACAAGGTCGAACTCAAGGCAGAGGATCTCACCGACGAAAACAAGCAAGGATTACAAAACGAAGCCGATGTCTTTGCCTCGGAGCTCGAGCAATGTCTGTTTGAACTTTACGGTGAACCCGACAAGCATGGCAAGCAGGGCGTCGGACCAAAGTACAAGTAAGTCTTGTTCAAGCTTCATTTCGTAGACTGATCGTTCTCTCGTCAGGGAACGTTTTCGTATGCTTACTTTCAACTTGAGTCAGGCTGATCGCGTCGCTATTCACAAGCGTATATGCTACGCCACCATTTCTGCAATGGAGCTTTCCCAGATGAGTTCCACAGACCTGGCTAATGAGGAAACCAAGCAGTCCATCAAGCTCGCTGAGAAAGAGGCCTTGGAACATTCTATTCTTCAGAAAACGCTCATCCCTCGTGCAAAGATCACGCATAAGGGGTTACAAGATATTGAGGATGTCAACGGGGAATCGGCAGCCTTGTTGCGCGAACGGCAAAAGGAGCGGGACAAAGAAGAGGACGAGCGCTGGGAAGAGGAGCGTCGCGAGAGAGAGCGGCAGGCGCGACTAAAGGCTGCCGAGCAGCACCAGAGGGACAGAGCCAGTTCGATTTCACAAGGCTCGATCCCACCAGAATCACCAATCGTACCACAAAGTGCTACGTGGGGTGCTTCGTTCCCTATCCACCACGACAATTATTCACCTCCTACAAGCGACAGTATCAGACCATCAATTCACTCGTTGTTCGCACCATCTGCCTCCCACCTCCACACATCTCCCGAGCCGGAACTGGATATTGCAGATCTCATTCACTTGGACGACGAACCCGCTCTTCCAGATGCATTTGGTGATCACCTGCCTACACCTACTTTAGATGCCGCCGCGATCGCGCCCTCTGAATCTGACCCACCGGCGCCACCTGAGCATGTGCCCCCGCCACCGCTGACAATTCCTCCCCCTACTTCCGAACCATCCCCCGTGATCACCGCTTCACCGTCACAACTCGTCAAGCCGGAAACACCCGCGCGCATGTCCTTTGATTTGAACGCATTATGGACATCTCCGAAAACAGAGCCCGCTTCGCGAGAGATAGTGAAAGAACCAAAAATAGAGCCCGAGCCTGAGCAGGATCACAGGGGTCAACCGATTGAGGCGGATGCTATCTCGCGCGTGACAACCGATCAAGATTTCGACATGTTCTTAGAAAAGGATCAAGACGCAGAGGGTGCCCAAGCCGAGCGGCCTCAAGATCCAGAAGCAGTGTTTCAGGCAGTCCCACCGGTATGGACGGGGAAGGTAAGCTATGGAGCCAATTCAGAGGGGTCATGGTTACTCATTTCCGTCCAAGGTTGCCATGCCTGTGGATTCTTCCATTCCCCAGGTGGCGCCAGTGGTTGCCCGCCAAGTCGGTGGTCGGACCTTGGGGGCTGATTCCCCTCTTTGGAGAACGCTCTTTCCATCTGATACGCTCCGGATCGATGGCCGAGTGCCAACAGAGAACTCTGCGCAGTTCTTATTGCAGACAAGACTGAACCCTCAAAAGGAACTCATTGCGTGTGCATTCTCTCCTGAGGGGGGCGATGGCACGCTCCAAACGTTTAGCGATTTTCTGATGCATAAAAAGTAAGTTCTGGAATAATTTGGAATGATTCTTTCATTTGACACAACTCATCTCCAGTCGTCATGGCCTTGTGTTTCCATGGGGTCATCAACCCAAGGACCATCACCCTGGAAAGGAGCTTTACATGGTACCACTTCTAGCGAACGCGCCGTTGCCCGATTTCGTTGAGCTTTTGGACGAGCTGCGCCTACCCAAAGTTCGTCGGAATAACTACGTGATCGGCATTTGGATTCTTGTTAGAGGTAAACTTGCTCCATCGCCTCCCATACCTACCGCCCCGCTATTAGCCAGCGTCCTCCAACCTTCAGCCCCTGCACCCGTTCCATCACTCTCAGCAGCCCTTCAAGCTTTCCCGCAGCTTGCCAACTCTGCACTTGCAGCCGAAGTTGCCGCGCTCACACCCGAGCAGATCCAAGGGCTTCTTCGCGCACTGTCATCTGGCAATGGCGGTATCCCGGGTATCTCGGGCGGACTCGCCAATGCAGTGGCCAACGTTGCACACGTACCTCACCCTCCCCCGCATCCGCATCCATCTATGGCCCCGCCAATGCAGACGGGAGGTATACCTCCGCCACCACCCGTACCGCCTGCCCCACCACAATGGCCAGGTTTTCCAGTCCCATCTGCACCAGGTTCATTGCCTGGACCTGGACCTGCGCACCCTCCAGGCGGACCAGGGACCACCTTCCCGGCTGCGTCTCCACCTGGCACATCCCCGTTCATGGGCCTACCACACACGCGAACCCCACCTCGACCGGGGATGCCCTCGCCACATGTGCCCACGAGCATGCACCCGCCTCCCGCCGGTCCAAGAATGGGCGGTAGCTTTCCCCAGGGCCGATATGACCGCGACGACCAGCCTGACGCACGGTATCGCGACGAGAGACCCGGTTGGCAGCCAGCAAACGGACGCGGGAGAGGCCGCGGCCGCGGTCGTGGGCGTACTAGCAGTGGTGGCGAGCGTAGTGGCGCTGCGGGGGGCGCCGACTTTGCGGGGAGACCCGTGGATGCTGGGTGGGCACGACATCGTCCCGGTGCCCCCGGTGCGCCCTCGGCAGAGGACCGGGGGCGTTGGGAAGGACCATCGCCACCTCGGCGATGGGGTTAGGTGGGCAAGTCGGTCGTATTTCTTTGTTCTCCCCCTTTCGCCTTCATCTTCTCTCCCTCTGTGATTGGTATTGGTGGTAAATTATCAATCATTTTTTCATCTTTTCCTCAATTGTTGTCTCACCTGGATTGTTCAGCCGCCCGTACGTGCTTTTCGTGTGTACTTGTACCTACCCTTGAAACCTTTTATTACTCGGCCAACGTTTTCTTTCGGTGCTCACGCTGTCTGGAATAAAAAGAGAGGCTTGATACGAGGCATAAAAACGAGTCCAAAGAAGTTGTATAGTAACGAATAATTTCTCTTTTCAGCCGAGTTTTCATTGCTCTCTCGGAGCATCATGTCTGAAGTCGCGAGTGAAGCTGGACAAGCAGTTCTTCGATGCGCTCCTGTCGCCGCTCGATCGCTCCCATCCGTTTCATCCACTCGGTCCTGCCTCCACTCTCCTCCATAATCTCCTCCACCTGCTCTGCGGTCGCGATGTCTTGCTGCTCCCTCTCGCGCGGTTGGTCAGGCGGCGCAGAAAGCAGACCACTCAACATCTCTTCGCGCGTGTCCAGTGGCGGGACAGCGGGTCGACTCGACTCGACCGGCCTCGTTGCCCACAACGACGTCTCGCTCGGATGTTTGTTCACGGAGTGCATCGACGCCAATCGGCGGCGTGTCGCGGGGCCATAGCTGAGCTGCGGCTGTGGCAAGAACGTAGAGGCGCCACCGCCACTCGCGGAGTCCGACGCAGTGTCTTCTTGCGCGTTTATATCATCCACCACGAGCGGTTGAAAGACTTGGGCGAGTGGGCTATGGGAAACGTCGAGTCTATAGACAGAGGGGGTTAGTCGTCTGCGGAGCGAAACGGGTGCAGACGCCGCGTGCTGGAGACCGTTACCACGCTGCGGGGAAGGCGCTCGTGGCAGTGTGCGTTCAGAATCACGGTCAGCGCCACGTTCTTTTTGGGATGAAAGGTGCGCCTGGCGAAGAGAATGTGTGGACGGACGCCTCGATCTACGGGACGCGAAGCGATCCGGGCCATTGGTAGGAGATTCAATGACGATACGATCTGGGTCGTCTTCGGCCTCCCGAGCTTGTTCTATCTCGTCCTCAATGTCGAAGATCTAACGACCACTGAGTATCGCTGGTGTATTTCAAAACAAAAAGTACGTACGACATCGATGTCAGATCCTGGTCCTGCTAGGCCTTCAAACAAGGCTGCAGGGATATAGGCCATTGTTATTCGAGCCACTGTGGAGTGCCATCCACTTACATATCCGCTTGAGCGAACGAGGTAGTGTTTCTGCGACCTTTTCATACAGCGATGAGATCGTTTCGTAGAAGCCGAGCGAAGCAGTCTTCTTTGCTTGGCCTGCGACAGAATAAGCTGGTGCAGATGATCGTCCATGTTGGTGGACTCACGTTCATACCACGCGATAATCAATAGGATCGGGAAATTCGTAAGTCTGCAAGGGGAGAGTGAGGGATTCGGTAGTACAGGTGATGCCAAAGGTAATGACCTTATCAGGAACACGTTTACCTTCGGACCAGTCACTGAGACATACCATTAGGCAAGGTATCAGTCACTTACTTTGTGGAACCATCTTGGACTCAAAACATAGCTAGCGGGAAGGAGAATGCAAACGGCAACCAGATTAACGGGTGGCTGGTATGAAAACAGCGAGTCGGCTTTGACACTGGGATAGCTTAAGAAACAACAGGGACATAACATGGCAAGGAAGTACCCTTCGATCGTAAAAACTGCTTTCCTAAACATGGCCTGGAAACAGCAGAATAAAGGAGACAACAGAAACGGGGAAGTCAAAACCAACCTCAGCAGCAGCATCCTCGCTAATTCTTGCGAACGTATTCGATAAAATCTATTCAAAGAGTAACGCACTACCCACGTTAATCAGTGTTGAAATTACTTACAGAGACGAGTACTATATCATTGTGTGAGATACTCAACATACCGCATTGCAATAAAATGATAACATACCAGTCAGCAATAGTGTGTTGCTCAGGCACGCATACATGATCATGAGGATGGGGCCAAACACAGGGTCGAATTCACCTGCACATGAACACATGAACTCCTGGAAGGATATGCATGGGGAAGACTGACCTGCTTTATCAAAACCGATTGCGTCAAGTCCAAACCAGATATCGAGCATCCACCACGCAATAGTGCTATTTGACGGAGATAGAATACGCGTGGCATGCAGGGAAACAAAAGAAATACCTTGAGGTGTATCTAAGAGACCACGTGAATAATGATCAACAAACCAAGGAACTTCGAACATACCCTGCACCTTTGCGACTCAACCTAGCCACTGGTTAGAGCGATTTAGGGAGGGAATCAAGCTACTCACGTCCACAATGCATAAAGAAACCCGCAGAAACAGAAGGCCGCGATGAGCATCAGCGCAAGAAACTGCATTAACATGGCGCGGAGAGCGAGGACCATGAGGTTATTTTGGAGTGTGACAAAGGCAAGTCTGCAAGAACTGAGGGACCGATAAGTCGAAAAGGAGAAGAATCTCACCTTGGGAATAGCAAACAAGCGATGACTGCGAGAAAGTCTATGCCAATGTCTCTGGCCCATCGTTCTGCAGAGCACGTGAGCAAGAGAAGAAAATGTAGGAAAAATGTAGTACGATGGTAGAAGACGCCGTATATCCTAAATATTGCATAGATGATGTACGCGGTTACTGTCAGCAGAAATGAGATATAGTAAGTCAGAGTATTTAAGATAGATATCAGACCAAAAGCTAGATCAAAACCGTTCTAGGACACCGTGCTCAAATCAGACGTCTTCCATGAACTCGATTCGAGTGCCAAAAGGCTCACCCAAGTACCCTTGAAGTAGACTGCGCGAAGTGAGTGGATGAGAGAGAAGGAGGAACTACAAGGCTTACCCTTGATACCATGTTCCTGCATGGTCGCGAGTCTCTCAAGAGTGAAGCCAAGGGCGTAGACCATGAACATTGTTTCAGCAGTATTTATCGTGTGACGTTGATTCATCTCGATAGCGATGACGAACGAGATGAAGAGGATCAAGAAGCTTGCGAAGCGTCAGAGGAGTGGAAAAGGAAGAGAAATGGGATATACTTGACATATTCCAAGACGGCACGAATAGCAGGAACCTTGAGACTAAAGAGAGGATGGTGAGAGTGGGGTCGGGGTGTGTAATGCGACAGACATGCCGGTAGTGATCGAGAAGGGGTGCCTTGTGGGGATCATAGAAGTGAACTGGGGTGCGTTTGTAACGCTAAGGAGAGTTGCGTCAGGGAAACGAGGACTGTAGAGAATAGCTTACATCTGAGAGGATGGAATGACTGCTCTCGGGCTGATAGACACATTTACCACTAGGACTATCAGAGAGAAGAAGAAATCGAGAGAAGGAGGTACGTACATCCAGATCGCATGTATGACTCTCTGGCACGGTGAGCTTTTTATAAAACGACGTGATTTTGAGATGATAGCCAATTCAATCGCATTACCAACGTGATCTTCGAGGTCGTCATCGCGGAGCTGTCTGGCTTGCTCAATAATCTGAGAGTCTGCCCCAGACCAGACTGGCCAAGAAGTGGTGAGAGTGCGGACGAGATCGAGGACGCTGTCACCATTGTCGCGGAGGATACGAATGGCGAGGAGTTCGCAAAGGGTTGCACGGGTCACAAGAAGAGGGCCACTTGTGAGGCTATTTTGGCCGCGTAGGAAGTATATCCTGTTTATGAGAAAGGCAAATACGACGGATTTGTTTCCTCCGCGTTGAATGGCGTTGTACTTGTCTTCGAGGGGGCGGACGAGTGTGTATGTAAGGTCGGGTGCGATAAGCTGTCAGGGGTTTGAGGAAGACACGGAGGGGGAAGGCGCTCAACGAACCGCTTCAAGAGACAGTGGCGTATCTGTACAGCATCGAGGTGGGTCGCCAATCAGGAGAAAGAAGTGAAACGTACCGATGTAGTGCTGTACATGGGTCGGCGGATCAGTTAGTCATCATTGGGGGTTGGCCTGGTACGCACGACAATATCCTGGAGGGGGGTCAGCAAGACGACATGCAGTCAAAGTGCGACTCACTGCTCTAACTGAATGTATGATTGGCCATACCGGCACATTACCCAGGAGAGGTCGTCGTTCCATGCAAAGAGGTGAGCGCAGTGAACAACCGAGCAACCGTGACGGAGCTGTCCCACGCTCGCTTGTCTCCCGACGTGAGACAAATCAACCTCAAGCCGCTGTGCTGTTGCCGTTGCGTGCGTTGGCCAGCTTGTTACTATTAGGTCGCAAGATGGGCTGACAGGACCCTTTCTCGGATTATTCAAAATTCACCAATCCCCGAAATTGTATGGACTCGTCAACTAGGTTGGAACCGGCCAACTGGCGCACACAATGTGAAAACTTGAATACCTTTATTTCCCTTTCAACAGGAAAAGAGTGATGGGGACGTTCATCTTCGCGTTCGAAATCGGGAGCGAAAACATGAAAATAGTCGCATCAGCTCACTGCTGACTCGGCAATGACGTGCCTACCTCCTGCGAACTTCAGGAACGACGAGTCTATCAAATAACCTTAACAGTCCGCCAGACCTATATTCATCAACCTACTATCCCACTCGCCCGGTGCTAGTACCCCGCAGCTCGATGCGCAAAACCAATATGTATCAAGACATATTTTGTCTTCCCAAGGTATCATCTCCTCTCGTTGCTTAGCTTTGGCGAAGTTCTTAAATCTCCCTTCTGGCACGTTTTTTTTGGGTCTGCTGACTTTGTGTGCGGCGAACGACCGGCGAACGAGCCTGAGTGGCAAAGAAATCGAGGGGGATGTAGGTAACACTTTTGCATACGGGCGCTGGCGGCTCTGACGCACCGACACGGCACTGCGTTTCCTCTGCCCTATCATGGCCACAAGCTCGCTGTCCGGCCGTGCGTATTGTGTCGGAGCGCATTGATCTTATGATTTCGAACCTGTTCGTACGCTCACATGATACTCATTGTCGAACACGAATGTCGTTCATCCGTCAAATCATGTTTGGGCCCAACCGTCCATCGTCCCTCCACATTCAACCGTGAACATGAACGAGACGAGCTCCTTTTCGAACTTCCATTCAGAGTATGATTGTATAAACGGTACTTGTAATCACGATACAGACAAGGTACCCCGACCCCACCGAAATAACCGCCTATCGTACTTCAAGGGACGAGTCCTCGTTCAGACCGGACCCTTGTGGCCCGTAGGCCATTTCAATATCCCCGGAGTTGTCAGCCTCCACCTCAAGATCCCGCTGCTCTTGGTCGCCATCCACGAATACCATCACAGACACGGCTGTATCCACCCCCACATTCGACCCCGAACGCATGCCGAATCCAGTATCGATGTGAGAGCGACCATTGCTATCACGATCAAACAGCTCTCGCATGCTGATGACAAATCGGGGAGTCAGAAGGAAAAGAGCTAGATAAGCAAGCACGTTCAGGAAGAGTGTTGCAGTAGTACTTGAGGTGCCTTGGATGAAGAGAGACGTGATTTGGAAAATAATTCCTAAATGTGAAGGGAAAAGATCGTCAAGTATTGTCAGTAGCACGAACAAAGGACTTTGCGCAAGAGAAGGGGTCTGAGGACATACACGAAGAAATAAAGAACCCCATCTCTCGCCAGTAGCTGTATGTAGCGGTTAGGTTGCCATCTCCTCGTCGATTTGTACATCCCAACTGAGTGTTTCAGGGTTTGGATGAGAGCGAGAATCACAAGTACTGCCGCGACAGCCAGTCGCGGGATTATGACAAGCCTGTTATCCAAACTCGGCGGAGTATTCACGAGCGAGACATTGCAAAATGAGAATTTGGCAAGTTGGGCGATTGTCACTGCGAAGAGAAGGGGGTAAATTGGTGGGCTCCGAGTCGACCATTGCATCAATACGCATGTTATTTGGTACATACCAGAGAGGTGGGTATTGGGATCGTAGTACACCACATTGATGAACAAAAGGATCCAAAGAATCGTTCTGGATCGGTTCCACATTGCGTATACATGTAGAATCATAACCACTTTAAGCCAATTCAACAACGCGGAAGACGTACTCGGAGAGAAAACTCACGATCGGTGGCGTAGAGAAAAATTAAGAATGTCCATGCGCTGGTCTGGCATAACACGCTGAGGCACTGACTTGTAGAGGGCCAGGAAAGAAGGTACTACCATCTGTTAATTAATGGTTGAGGTGATAAGGCTTGGTGTGGAACATAGCAAGTACCAAATGCGGCGGTTCTTCGGATGGATTTTGAGTTATAATAGACCTACATAACCGAACAAATACCGATGTAACGGACCTGACGAAAAGGTCAGTTCTGAACATATAGCCTTGAACAATTGTACACACCCAAGTCCAGGGTCTGCACTGTGACACTGTATCAGCAACATTATATCTGGGTGATGGTCAAAACCCTTACCCAAATATACTCTATCTTTACAAATTGTCAACAATGAAAGTACATGTGGTAAGGAAACAGGACACCTCTTTCGAGAAAGTGAGAACTGTAGTTTTGACATTGCAGTGATGAGCAAGAAATGCATGGGAACTATGTATGGTCATACACTGAGCAACAAAACTGTTGCAATAACTAACCTTGATGCAGTGCACAAAGTGCACTGCAAGCATCTGTGGGAATTTCACTTAGCTTTGGTAACACTAAATATAGTACATACTCCTGGCTACAAACCACTCCCCAGGGCCATGTGACCCCACTCTGGTGGCTGTGGAGATATGTCTATTTTA
>JBBPMK010000036.1:0-112546 GCA_038090295.1 Boletus semigastroideus | reverse complement strand
TCTTGCCAGAGAATTGACACCGTCATTGAGGAGGCCACCCAGGTCTCGCTTTCCAGTTCTGACGGTGATTCAGACACAGGCGTGACAACAGAAATGTAAACGGTACCTGGTAAAATCACCCTAGAGAATATGGTGAGTACGCAAACTCTGCACGTGAAGTTGAGGGGCTGACTTACTTTGAGTGCCGACGTCCCTGCGCTAGTTTCAGAGTGCATGAATATTTACAAGTGAGCTCTGATAAGACGGACTTACTATGCACGACTGATGGCATCACCGTTGTTGGCCCAGACTGTCAAATGGAATCGGTCAATCCGGAGAGGCAGCGTCTCACAAAGCGGTACAGACCATCATTAAAAGTCGTGTCCATTTCCGACAGGCCATTGTGCGGCTCGGTGGTAAGCCCAACAGCTTCCAATTGCACACCAAGAACATGACGAGCAAATGCAGACTAATAAAGGCGATGGGTACGACGGAACGTAGAGGTAAAATTTCGTACCTGAACGACGTTGGTTCGGTCCAAACAATCAATGCAATTGACGCGGAAAACGCCCTTCTGTTTCGCTAACAACATGTGGTCGGAAATCCAGAAATACCTAACATCGGCGTTCAAAAAAGAGCAAATAAGGGAAAGAAAATCGTACCCTTGGCTTTGAAACGTTCGCTCGAGGTCGTTGATAAGTTTCGAGATGTTCTCGTATCTATCTCGATCAAATTATGTAGTCCACAGCACAGCAGTGTCTGATCACATACTTCATTCCTCTCGTCTCATGATGAAAGTCATACTTGCAATAACTGCATGGTCTTTAGGCTCGCTCGCTCGTAGATTGGGGATGGCACTGACTGAACGTCCTTATTTTCCATTCGTTTCGCGTACGACTCGTAAGTGTTGGTCAGAGCACTTTCTTTTCCCACTTGTTCTGCAAGGTTAACTATTGTCTGATAGCGGCAAATCAGAACACCAAATAAGCCAACGGTCAAAGGGAGCTTGCATGTGGTCCATAGACAGCGGTGGTGTGCTGGAAATGCCGTTTCATGGCGCCCAAATTCTGCTCGGGCGTGCACTCTGGCGACAGGACTGGTGGCGGTTTCACACTATAACCCGACTGTGTCCAGTACAGCGGGACTTCGGAAGCTAGGTCATCAGAGCTACAATCGAGAGCGGGTCACTTACTCGAGCCACGGATCTGGACAAAGCTGAAAACATTTCCTACTCCGCTTCTCTGCTTGCATATTATCAACATGGGTTTGCCTGTGTCGAGCATCATGACATGCCTCTATTCTCATAATCGTTTCCGTCTCGACGAAATTTGCCACGTGAGCCCCTTCATCCACACCTCTTCGTTGATAGCGGAGCCCAGCTCTGTATCTAGAGCGTCTGGATGCGATTAAATAGTCGACACGTGAGACTAGATCTCGCTCTGACATATAGGAGCTTCCTGGGAGGCTAAAAGAAGATGCCTGGAAGTAACCTTGTACAATCGGTAACACGTATGAATGCATCTAAAGAAATCGTCATAGGTTTTGCCTCTAGCACATTGAAGCGACCTACCCCTGCATCTATGAAGGGTTTTAAGAGCCATTCATTCCACCAGAACTCTCGATTAACACGCCTCCAAAGCGGAAGTGACGAAAGCGGTTCGACAAGAGGATCAACCTTGTAGTCTGGATGCTCGGCCGAAGTGGGGAAGGCATTAAGCTTGACAAGCAAGGTTTCTTCCGTGCGCGATTTCGAAGCTTGTTCATGCTTATTCTGCAGCGACCTCGTTATATCTACATAAACCCTTCGTTAAATAATGGCGACTTTAGAGGCAAGATACCCACCAAAACGGTAAGCAAAGTACATGCACCCTTTGACGTATTCCCTGATGCATTCACGCACTACCCTGTCTTCGAGTTCCGTGTGTCGTTCTTCCACCGAGTCCGGGGGAGGTGCAGTGGAAGCTATGACTGTGTCGATGACGGCTGCGGGTTCTCCTTGCACGCTCTGAATGATAGAATCCAAGGATCGGTCTGCGTCAGAGCCCGTAACTGAGTCGTGTATCGAAGTTGATTGGCGCCGAGAAAGCCTTGTCCAGAATGACATCCTGTCTGCGATCGCTTTCATTACATTTGGGCTCGCCGAAGATTCACCTGACGTGGGCGTCGATGTACCAGAGGATGGGAACGATGAGAGAGATTCTTCAGCCTTGATGTCGCGGACGGTGTCCACTGCAGAACTCATAATCTTTACGCTGTCCTCATCTGCGAACTTGACGCGAGCGTTACTTGAGGTATCCTCTGTCACACCGGTCAAATCTTGAGTACCATCGTCGGAGCTGTGGCGCGGTGAAATGTGACTTGCGATGGTGTCAAGCACACGCTGGGCACGATCCTTGAACAAGGGAATAGCGCGCACAGATTTCACAGAATAGATAGCATGGTTCTCGTCGAACACTTCATATGCCGGGAGGAATATAGTGAGTCCCGGCCTCGAGGTAAAGGGAGCATTGACTCACGACACCCCACGTACGACCGTGCAGTGATGACCAGTAGATATGATGCTGTCAACGACCACCGCTTAGACGAAACGCATTGGGCACGGACGGTATTTCCGCACCGTCGAAGAGTTCCATGATACCCACTACGCCGTATACAACGGCGGTGGACTTGGAGTCGGTGGAAGCGACATTTCCATCGTGTTGGAGTTCTTGGATGCTCGAATGCTTGCCCCAAGAGATACGAACGTGTGGAAAGGATTGCGAATGCCCTGGAAGATGAGGGCGCATGACTAGACCCTCATCAGTGGCAATAATGGCGATGAGCTCGTGTGGATGGGGGTGGGGAGTTGGGGGAAGGACGAAGCTTGGTCGTAGCCCGACGCCCATCGCCAAGTCATGGTCTGGCAATTCGCTTGGCGTCGGGTTCGTTGACCGTGGAGCAGAGAAACGTTTCATGGTAACAGATCAATCAACGATTTACATATTGTCACTAGAATACAACATCACGCGGTTCAAGCAGTCGGGTTCGCAGATGTTTGACCCTCCACACGAACATCGTATCCATAACCGTTACCAGGGACCTCCCCGGGTCCATCGTAATGCAGCTTAGTGAGGTCATAGTTGCCTGTTTGAACGTCAGAGTAGAACAGACTATCCACGTATTCGATACCCACCGATGAACTGCCAGCCGTCCTCCTTCACGTGGTAGAGGTTACATGTATTGCCCGAGAATGCATCCCGATGACCGGCGGCATGGATACTTCTCCTCCCGAGCTCTCGAGCTTCTTCATCCGTGAGGTCCCACTTGTATCCTTGATCCAACACACCATACGCGAACGTGCTCCCTGATCCCACGGAGAAGATATTCCCTTTCAGGCGCGTACCATCGGAATCTACATAGAACAATGCGGGCCCCTGAAAGGAGTAAGCCGTCATCAAAGGAACGATATGTCCATCAGAACTTACCGTCTTATCCCAGCCGCAGATCATTGTGCCCTGACCCGTGGCGTGAGAGACAGTTCAGTCGGCGGGTGATGAGGAACGTACCATACTAAGACCCATACCCTTGTAGCTATACACAAGGTTGCTGAGATATTTACTTGCGGCAGACACTGAAATCCGCTCGCGATTTCTGAGTTCGTGGAGACGGCAGTGCACCCCTAAGTACGTCTCCCAATACTGGCAGTCAGCTAATAAGGTGGATGAGTACGTACACAAACGCAGAGTTGTCAAATCGTTGCACCTGCGCCACCAGCCATTGTGCCTAGTAAATAGGGATTGATTTCGATGACTTTCTTTACGGTTCCACTAGCTGGGCATCATCCAAAACATCAAAGGGGTGCACTGATCGGTTCAGTGTAATCACACCTATGTAGCTGCCAGCGGTGGCCCGAGAATCAACAGCAACGATGACACCACCTTGAAATCTGAACGCTAGAGTAGTTGTTCCGTGCTGGATCTTGATCCTGCATGATGGGTCCGCATGATCGTCCGTGTGGAGTCTCAAGAATGCTGCTGGCTTTAGTAGCGTGAGACTGGTGAACGCTGATTGAAAAACGTTGCCAGTGACTTACATCTGGAACAGACGGAATGACAAAACTCGGAACACCTTTGGCTAAGTTACCAAAGCCGGCTTGAGACCCCCACATAGCGTCGGAGCAATGTCGGTCATCGTCATTCGCGCGCGACACCGCGCCCGAGTCTGCATACCGCTGAATGAGACTGTTCATGGTGGTTATCACTAGCTGACGCGGCTCTCGAGTGCATGACGCGTATGAGTTATTTGGAACTGTTTGTACTACATACATCCTTGCCATTTATCTACACTTTCGAAACAACTTGGAATGCCCTCCTGAGATCATCCTTGAGGTCCTGCATACAACACAGGTCAGCAACTTCATGGAAGAATAACGTGTCTATGACTTTCCTCGACCTCCTCTACCCCGATACTGAGACGGATCAAAAGTGGGTTCTCTTTTGGATCTGCCTTGACACGTTGTTCAACTAACGACTCCACACCCCCAAGACTCGTAGCAGGCTTTTTAACGATTCAATTCGCAGCTAAATATAATATAATGAAAACGTACCACAAAATACTCGAGGCTACCTGGGAGAGCTTCTGCTTGGGTAACTCGTGCAAGCTGGTAAGTTACACATCAGCCCTTTATCCAAAGGAAATTAACTTCAAGTGAACGCACAAGAAGAGAAAAGGTGGCGTTGTAACCGCCCTCCATTTGCGATGCTGGGTTAAAGCCTCGTCTATCCGCATCCTGTAAGCTGGAATGCCATACTTTTGTGACGACACCTCCGGGAATTCCGTCAAATTCCTGGCCCTGGGTAACAAGGGTAGCTTTGTGTAGCCATTGCGCAATTTCCGTCCCACTCGTCGACTGTCTTGGAACACGGAGATGCATCGTGCGAAGAGATCGCAAAAGAAGCCACGACTCCAATGATCCCATTACATTCCCCATGAAAATACGGTCTTTCCATAGCTAAAACTCGGTATCGGATAACGTATCAAAGTCGGTTACAGAGGAGCTCACCTCTACTCTCTCTTCTGCTGATTTGACGATCAATATTCCACTGAGAAGGTCGGAATGACCTCCAAAATATTTCGTTGCTGAGAAATATTTTATGGCATTTAGAGCTGAAAGACGCGACGAAGAACATACCACTGTGAAAGATACAGTCTGCACCAAACTTGAAAGGGTATTGAAGCGGCGGAGGACCAAACGTCGAGTCCACAAATAACTTCCCACCCGCTGCATGTACCTAACATCATGAAGAGGGTGAGCGGTCTCGTTTTGGATCATTAGTGCCATTTATACCTTATCCGCGTAATACTTGATGTCGCTAGTTGTGGTTTTCAGACGCAAATATGTAGTAGATGCGACGCGATAAATCTTGACTCACCGAGATTCACCTGTGGGGTTGATTGGCGTTTCCAACCAGCATAGATCACCCTCCTGATATTCGTCTTCGAGGTCTATGATGGGTGTCCCTTCGAACCTTCCTCTTAGGTAGACCTCGATAGCGCCATGACAACCCATGTAGCCTCCGGAAATAGCGATACGCTTTGGTTTGAAATGTACGAGAGCCTTCAAATCGACAAATTGAGCCAAATGAGCAAACTCGTCACCCGTCACTCACTGAGAAAGCAGCGGCCAAACCGGATGCATATGTGATGGCGTGACCTTGCTGGAATGCTGACGTTGGGAATCGAGTATCAAGTGCATGTCACATATGCCAACTCACGTTGATCTTCCCTAAAACTTGGTCTACTCGCGACGACACACTCTGAGAATATCGAGAATATACATGTTGATCAGGGTCCATAGCACCAAGGCCATTTGGATCACCGCCTGGCCTGATGAAAGCTATCATGCCGCGTGAGTATCAACTTCTCCAACTTCTTCCAGAACTGGAGAAAGGTACTTACTTGTCGTCACTGATATCGACGGTGCAACCTCTGTGCCAGTGGCATGATCGCCATGAATGAGGACTGTTCCACTGATTTTCCCTGGCGCAGGCTCTCTGGGAGACATGACACTGATACCGGATGGGAACCGTAGGACCACCAGCATTCTTCACAAGCCTTTTATTGGAAGGAGAATTCGGGGTCACGCCCGATCGGACATCATCCCAAACTTCCGATGTCAAAGTTAGTGTGGGAGCCTAACACTGAACTAATTAATGGGTCATGTCAACAGGTATACAGACATACATGATATCACATGCTCTGACCCTATAGATTTAGGTTTGGGTTTTCAAATTTGTCCCCTCTCGTTCTTCGAACTCCTTGGAAGGGACATTTCCTGCCTGTCGTAATAGCCGATACATCATTTCCACCCACTCTTGTACACCTCCCTCACCGACGCCTTCAACCCACCTTTGCCACTCGTTTTTCTTTTCCAACTCCACCCATACAGCTCGCAAAACATCCTTGTTGGCGTAGAACTCTTTTTCCCAAGCAGTAACTTTTATGGCAGGGCAGTCACCAGACTCTGCAGCATACGCGAAAAGCTCGTCGCGATAGTCCCATTGCTCCGCCTGGCTGAAGCGAAACCAAGCTTTTGCGAGCTCGACAGGCGAGGAAGCTCCAGCCGCTTCGAGAGCACGAGATCTGGATAGAATTTTATCCGCCTCTCGTTCTAAGTCAAGCGAAGCAGGATCAGCAAAGGTCCGGACTATTGCGCGTGCCTGTGCTTCTGCGATGGGAAATGGTGCAACTCTGTAGAGGAGTGCCATAAAGGCCACCGAGGCCACCGGATAATGTGATTGCAGCGGGAACAAATATTTAGCAAGGGGGAATATGTGGAAGTGGGAATTGTAGAGATCAGGTGGGAGTGGCGGATGGATGGGAACATTGCCGATTCTGATCGTGGCGTCGTCGAAGAAGGGGAAATCTATCTGGAAACCAGTTGCCAAGATACAGTGATCAATGTTTTCTTCAACGATCCCTTGTTCAAAAAGCACTCGACCATCGTGGTAGAAATGGAGCGGCTTCCCCCTGAGTTTGAAATGTTCGTCATCTTGAGGAACTGACCCTGCCACAGAATGAATGACTGTGTCAACGTAGTAGTTGCGCATCTCGGCAGCGAGGTCTTTTCCACTGGGACCACCCCCGACGATCAGCAACTTACGGCCAAACTTGCGTGGGCTTCGATACGACGCCGAGTGGGAGGCCCTCTTGATTGTTATCCAATGATCGAGTCCTGGAATATCTGGAATGTTAGGGAGCCTGTAATGCCCATTCGCGACAACTAGATTATCAAATTCTAGCGTTTCGCCCGTGGAAACTGTGACTCTCCAATGATCATTGATCCATGTTGCATGCAAGACGGTGACGTTGAATCGGATAAGGGGAATAAGGTTGAAATGTGACGCATAAGATTCTAGGTAACTCTGGACGGTGGCGGCCACGGGAAACAAAGGAGTGGAAGGGGGAAATAAATATTCTGAATAACCCATAACCGGATGGGGGAGATTGGTTGTCAGTGAATCATACAATGGTGTGAGAGGCGGGTCGTCGATCGGTGGAGCAGGATTCCTGTTCAGAACAGGAGACCGAAGTTCCATCAACCCCCTGGTAGAAAGGGTTGATGGAATGTATTACTTACCATACCCCTCCGACTTTCGAGCGTGACTCGTAAGCAATTACACTCCACGAACCCGACTTGAAATATGATGTTTGGGCTAGATATTTAAGCACAGCCAAACCTGCAGGACCAGAGCCGATTATACAAATACGTTTCGATGGTGGATGATGAACTTGACCGTTCATGGTGGGCATGTAGTCAGTTGCTTACATCAGCGTTCTCCAGTTGACACGGGCTGGCGAAAAGTTCCTGACTCGTTTTCGACCAAGGATCGACTTGTGAGGTCAACGCATTACTTATATTCTATTGTCATCTACCGCTTCAGAAATGACGGAACCCAGAGGTAAAGCATGGCCCCTTGCTGACGAACCCTTGACAAACTCCGTAAGATTCTTTTCTGCTCGAGATGCAAACTCTTGTCTGATTACCGCACTGCTGTCTGCTTCAAAAGATTCTTGACCTTGTACAGCAAGCCGGCCAGTACAAGCAACTCAAAAAAGGCGCGAATGAAGGTTTGTTGCTGCCGTGGCATGATGTGCAATGCTAAGTGATACACGGTTTTCAGCTACTAAAACCCTGAACCGTGGCATCGCCGAATTCGTTGTACTGACCGCGGACACGGAACCTTTGGAGATCCTGTTGCATCTGCCGTTGTTATGCGAAGAAAAGGTGATCTATATGCGCTATTTGTCCTTTTTGATGTTTATCTCGCGTTTACCCCGTAGAACGTCCCTTACGTCTTCATTCCATCAAAGGCTGCTCTAGGACGCGCTTGCAATGTGTCCCGACCTGTCATCGCTGCAAGTGTCACCACCAGTGAGGCCCGTGAGCTCCAAAGCCAAATTCGCAACATCAAGCTGGCCATCGAGAAGCTCATGTACTAAATCTTTGTGCAATTTCACAGGTAGTCCTACTTAACCACATGTATGACATCGTATGAGGTATGAATATCAGGCCATGAGAATGTGAATGGCTGGCAAAATCACTTTGGATTATTTTCTCGGGCTTGTGCTCGGATCCTCCTCCTGTGCTCAATCAGTAATCAGACTTTTTCTGCATAAAACATACTTACTCGTAGGCAACCTTGTCATTCCTGCGAAGCAGTCAGTTACATGAAAATAGTTGACACCTAAAATCTCACTTAAACATGGTATACGCATCACTTTGCGCGGGATCATTGACATTGGGGTCATCTAGCAGATCCTGGATACCGAGCAATATCTAACAACATATCCGTCCGGCAATTCCTCAATAAAATCGTAAAGGATATACCTGTTTGATCGTGATAGCAGGTTTCCACGACTTCTCTTCGTCCAAGATGGAGAGGCAAACGGTTCCAGATGGGTACACATTGGGGTGGAATAGTGGCGGTGCAAATTTGCCTATATGATTGAGTGGGTACAGTATCCTTGCTGCTTAACGATTTCGAGCTTACATTTCGGTGGTTTGGAGGGGTAATCTACGTGACATTCAGTGACCGTTTGAACATCATGGGGCAGCAACTAATCCTGCTCACCTTCTGGGAACGTCATCGAGAGCTTATACAATCCGCCCTCCCATGGGGTCTACGCGAAATCCAACGACCTTGCAGCACTGAATGAAATTCTATCACATACCCCAGCTTTCCCCGGAATACCAACTTCCCACTCCATGAGATTCATGGTTCCATCAGCGGCCTTTACAGGTTTCGCGTAAAATCCCTAAATGACAATCCATTAAGAATTAATAAGTCGAGGGACGACTCCGAGGGCATTGAAAGGGAGGACACCGCGTTGCCGTGTTCAAGCCGATACAAGCGATCTAGGTGTGAGCAGAAACAACAAGAAGATACATACAAAAGGATGATCCTTTCTCCATTGCTTGCGTTCTTCAGCCAAGCGTGGTCTGCAGATACCAGACATGTGGCTCAGTAAACAGTAGATAGGCTCTATCGAGACACGCTGCTTCTCAATTTGCTTATGTCAGCATGAAGTACACTTTGTTACAATTGGAGACTATAGAAAAACACAAAATTGAACTTGTAGCCGCACTCCGTTCACTGCGCTATTGCTTTATTATCACGAGGTCCAAAAACAATGGGGTGACATTTGCGTCAAGTGTGTAATGCCTTCCAAATTCCGGACTGGCGATACAGTGCCTGGCAAGCGATTTAAACTGGAGTCTCTCATGCCCAAAATAGTACATACTTGTTCTTGATGTGATCCATCAGAAATTCAAACCCGAAACGGGTGTTCCAGGACGGAATGCGAGGGGGACAAAGGAGGCAGACAGAGTAATCACCAAGAGTATCACCTGATACTCTTGACAAAGGTCGCAAGTTTTGAGACATCAACATGTCAATCCGTACATGAGGAGTGCGACTAGCAGCGAACAATGGCTGTTCGAGGGCAGAGTCGGGATGGCATGTAATATTGTGCTGAACCTAGGAAAATAATTAGTAGATGGCTGGTGTCAATGTGGGAGATCCCATACAGCACAACGCCAGGACATAAGTCGTATGGTATTATTTGGGGTACTACACTCCGTGCATGCAAACCTGGGACCTTGCTTGTCCATTTCTGTAGCGGTAGTGGATCTAGGATCCATCCCACAGCACAATAGTAGTTTATTCACCACGTACTGTCTTGGATGCACGCCGACACGACCGCTGCAGTTGAAAGGACCACCCATGACAAGACGTGCTTTCTGGTTAGCAATGCCCCACGGATCTTTGGAAGAGGGCCCTTTCCCCGGTGTGACGGGCGTGAAGCACGGATGGAACAGCATCTCTGGATATGCCAAAGGGCGACCTTGACCTCGACAATTGCGAGCAGTGCAGTGAAAGATGGATGTGGCGAATTTGAGCGGAGCATGGACGGCCTCGTCGTCGTCGTCGTCCTTGTAACCCGGAAGCAAACTGGCAAGTCCTCGACGTGTCATTCTATGCCACTCGAGGATGTATTTACAAGCTGGTACGAAGGCAGCATGAAGTTGTTCCGAGAGACACCCGTGTGATACTGGACTGGATTGTCGTATTACGGAATCGACTCTTTCGAAGAAGCCAATGGTCGCGTTTGGTGGCAACGGCAAATAAGGCGAACTACTCGGGACGTTATGAAAGATCAGCGTGGTGAATTGGAGCCAAGCATCGAGGAAAATCCGACGGCGGAAGATGTACACTTGCTCTTCCATCCGTAGTTCTCGCCAGCCCAACATGTACTCTCCGAGTTGGTCGAGAACGCTGGAGCGTGCTTGATCCCAGGTTAGTGCATTTATTTATTTGCCAGAGAGATAATATGCACCTTTGTCCGTCATCTCCTGGGTGTTATTGATGAGGGGATGCTTGCGGATGCGATCCCACCCGAAATAATCAATTTCTCCCTTAAAACCAGATGCAATAAGACTCTCGCGAAGACTGTTCAAGTTCATTGGCGAAATTCATAGATTGACATGGAAAACAAACAAACATTTCTGCCCGTGCTGCCCGTTTGTTACGGAGTCCCATAATACGCACATTTTTCGCCTCTAGTTGCCACGCAATACCTGCACTTGCAAACTGGGTGCAGATGAGAAGCGATCTCGGTGCAAATGCTATTCAATGCTCACCTTGCCAATCACCTCAGTAGCCTCTTTACGGCGATTTAGATATGCTTGACGCTCTGGCAAGGGCAATGCTCTTAACTCGTCCGCAAATGTCTTGATGTGGTATTCTTGAAAGCCTTTGACAGGACTCCCTACCCAGTGTGAGTTGGTCGGAAAGGTGTAACCAAACGAACAGCGTGCCTTTCGAATTGAAAAAAGGTCCGCAAGGTATGTATTGCTCAAGAGCATCGGAATGACAAGCGAGTGTCTCACAAAGCTCGCGGTAATCTACACATTCAGTTGCTTTGACTGGTCTGGACAATATTAATTGATTTGTATTTGTGTAGCAACCCGACTGAACTCACTGGTGTTTTGGCCGACAGGTTGCACACGAGCGAATACGCAGATGCCACACTATATCACGCGCCTTTCCTTCGCATCCCTAGGGTAGACGATTTAGCATAATAGCAAGACGCGTATGGTCATGGTGTACCTGGTAATGACATGCGGATCCAAAAACTAGGGAAGCATACTGAACTTCACTCATGTCGGAGGGTGGCTCTGGGAGGCCGTCTACGTTTCTCCGAGCAGACTTCCAGACAAATGCGGATGACCTTTCGAGAAGAAAACGACGAAATGCCTTGGTAGTACGCGCAAGAGCAAATAGATCGGTTGGATGTAGGCAACAGAATATCTACCGTGGGCTGGTGAGTGGCCACGTATCTGGTACAATATATATGATGAGATTCATGCCTCACAAAGGATGTCGAGTGGCAAGGATGGGAACTTGTCGAGTGAACCGCGTTTGAGTCGACCATCTGTCAGGGTGAGATTAGACTTTTTGCAGGAAGGGTAAGTCATGGAGAGGACATCATTGTGACGAGGATAGCGTTTATATATGTTAGTCTTTTTGTGCTGTAGTAGTCATGCTACATTCAAGTGGCAAACTGTGGCAACCTGTTTTTGGCCACAAGAAGATTGTTGTTACAGCAACACTTGCATGTCGCTGCTGTCTCGTCTGGCTCATCCTACTCGTTCAGTAGGCAGAACTTACTCTTCCTTCTTCTCTAAACCTGGAGGCGGAAGGCATTTTGTATCTGCGAAACCACCAAAACCGGTCCTCCAACCTGGCCGAGCAAAGGTAGACAATACCACAGGTTCCACCCAATCCACTACCACCAGTCCACCCGCCAATCCAACCAGTGTGGTAAATGCTGCACCACATGACGAGAAGTTGTCCAGCAAGCCAGCTGAAGTACATCCACAGTCGCAGTCTAGCCACCTTCTCTCATCCAGTATCTCACCACCGTTCACCTACTCTCTCTCGGCGGCTGTTGGTCCTGCGCCAATCCATCCCGCCATCTCTTCCAAGGAATACAAGCTTCACCAGTTTTTCTCCCTGCACCGACCCTTACTCCTTCTAGACCAACCAACTTCTGCCATCTTTGAACCTGTCGACTCTTCCACTCCACTCTTCATATCATCCAAAGATCAAGTCGACAACCACTCGTCTCCCTCAATCGCCACTGTTGATAACCCTCCGGAGTCGTCTCCCGACGCTGACGCGGATGCTGCTCGCCAGTTAGTCCATGCATTAGTCATGAATCGCGTCGGTGGTGCTATTGCCTGGAAACAAGTCTTGTCTCGTCTTGGACAGAATGCCGAGTACTCGGAGAATGACATAACTCAGGCCAAGGGAACGGCCGAGGAGTGGGTTAGCATTCACGTTGACAGTACACGTCGAAAGAAGCGCAAGAAGATGAAGAAACACAAGTATGTGTCTCCTTCCTGATCAACTTTTATTTCTAAGGTTGTTTTCAGACTGAAGAAGCGTCGTAGAGTAAGTGGTTGTCCGACATTCATTTCTATCTATGGGTATTAACCTCATAATCCAGCTCACCCGGCGACAGAATAAGTGAGGTTGAAGCGTTACCAACCCATGTAGAATCCTTACTTGTGTTTCTGTCGACTTGATGTGATGTCAACTACCAATTTTAATTCCATTTCACTCTTCCCCTCAGTCGACATTGTTCAAGACTATGTGACGGCGCGACCCTTCTCTCCGTAAGACCAAACCCGCACACCCCCCTTCCTCTTCCCCTCTCCTTCCCACTTCCACCCACCCTTCCACACCTCAATGTACCCGTTGGCTTCAAACAAAGTTCGTATCCCAGGCTGTTCTAAAAGCATTCCAAAGAAAACCATATACTTCGGCCACTCGTGCCGCCACCCTAGATCCCATGATCCTTTTTGTGCCTCAATGGCTCGCAATGTTTGTATAAAAGTTGCATTTGGGACTGAGAAAGGGAAAACGGACAAGGGAAACGCAGGATTGACTCGAACCGGAAAGTGTAAGTTTATGTATGAAATTGGGGATTCGAAGAAAACGTCAGTCTGATCTCGGTATTCTGCGTGTTTCTGAAGCCTGGATCATGTCCTCAGCGTTACAGTGTCATAACGTGGAGCCGACCAAATACCACCACGTACCCTAAAGGTGGTTCGCACCCTAACGCCCACAGCTTTCCAGGCTCAGAGAGGTCTGGACGATGGAGATACGCTTGCCATGGGGTAGAATGGCATGGCGTTAAAAATCCGATCGTCGTAGAATTGTCGATGGGAAGTTGCCTCAAGAATGACATGACCTCGATCGGACTTGTGCAGTGGAAGAACGTGACATAAACAGAAGCCGGGACCGATAACAACAGAATTAATGGGATGACGAGTCGAGGTTTGTTCCATGTAACTGGGGTTCGCAATACTGACCGTGCATGCCGAGCTTCCTGGCAATGCATTAATTGGACAATGGACTTGGCAGCCAAGATGTGCATCATAGGCAGTAGGGGGTGTAAAAACCGCCATTCTTTGTGTCCAATGAACGAATAGACAAATACAGTCCATCCGATGCACCCCGCCATGATTTGCAACTTGGATCCATGCTTCGCGGACGCGAGCCAAAACCCGTGAAGAACGAACGGCAATGCAGACGCACAGAGAATGGGTAAAGCCTGCAAGACATAGTAGTGCCAGGGACTCGATCCATAGAACGACGAGACTGGCGACGCGTTCACGAGCAAAAATTTCAGCAGGGTCGAGGTTGGCCTCCCATAAAACCACGTATCCAACGCAAACATGGCAAGAAAGACTGTAAAGCTTGGAGAAGTATCAAAAAATTGGCTCGGAAAAAGAAATGCTAGTACAGACCCAATGCACATTGTATCCCGCAGGATGTATGTCAGGAGCTTTGCATTCCCTTTGATGCGCCATAAAAGAACAGCGAACATGTAAGTCCAGATTATAGCATTGGTTGGTCGGATGGCACATGCAATTCCCGCGAATATGGTGCCCCGCCGGAGCTTGCGCCTTCAAGAAATGGTAAGATATGCATGCAGATACTTCCTGTAGGGAAACTCACATGTCAAGCAAGGGGGAGGCAAGTAAAACATCCCAGGGGAAGTATGCCAATGCTATGGTTGTGAGGGAAACCTCTAGTGAATTAGACAACGACCTTGACAAAGACAGCGAATGGAAGAAAGAGGTTATGGAAAGGAGATACTAGAAGCCCGGATGACTGAAGTGCTCTCACAGGAATGTAATTACGTACAGATACGACTATGCAGTCAGAGATACCGTTGGTAGACGCATCGTCGAGGACTACGCTGGCCAACTTTGGTACCCACACGTCTGTCAGAGCGGCAAGCAAGCCGTGTAGTACTCTTGGTCCGGCGATCTACTAGTATTAGATATGTCAACTGAGAATATGCTGAACTTACCACCAGCGAAGGGTATATATCCAATCCTGATACTTTTAGCAGCCAGTACACTGGGATGTTAAGCGCGGGGTAGAGTATGCTCCTCAAAGGCTCGGGGTTCAACCATTCCCATGTAAGGTGACCATAACCAAAAACATATTTGTGTGCGGGCTCTAGTGCTTGAAAGTACTCGTCAGGCTGGAAGTAACTTTGGGTAAAAAGAGCGACAAGAACGCGAAATGTAACGCTGAACAAGATCATGACAGGAGTAAACACCAATTATTTATTATATTTTTTTGAAAAAATGTGTTTACGTTCAAAAATTACTCTAACAAAAGTGCGATAAGCAGGACTCTCATTCGACTATTCCTTTTCTTTTAGCCATCAATCTTGAGATTGGTCTTTCCAAAGAGGACGAGTCTTGCGGAGACGCCCGAGACTGGTCGACAAGTGGGGAATTAGACTGCGTTTGGTGGGGTGACAGAAAGTCAACTGTTGTGGGGCAAGTAGAAGAGGACGATGTGATACCAACGCTCGAGGGGCTAGTAGATGACACGGGAATTGGTGGTGAGTCAATGATCATGGGATCAAGGACCGGTTCGGCAGTGGTGGCCAAAGGTCGCGATAGTTTGTTGATAGCGAAATGTTGACCAGGAGACAATCTTGGAGCTTTCCTCTCGAGGACACCAGATATAGCCGATTGGAAGCGGATATTTCCCCTGCTCTCATCGTCGTGAAAGGTCGATTTGAACCTCGATGGCTTCAGTCTATGATTAGCAGCTGAGGTCTGTATCGTTGGTAATCCCACAACATCAGAATCTTGGTGAGTAGCGAAGGTGGACACTGAAGATGGCTCGACATCGGGACCAAGATTCTGAATGTTGCCTGTTTGCAACACGCGGATTGCTTCTCTGATGGTCTCGTCCTCGCTCTCACTTTCTCCGAAATCTCCTCCTATCAGTTGGGCATTTTCCGTTTTGCCTAGCCTTACGGACTTCCGAAGTGACTTGTGACGCGGAGCTGAGTCAACAGGTTGTTCTATTGGACCATACAATTTGTTGTACGCCGCTGCCATTCGGTCCGTTCGGAAATGTGACAAGGGTGAATGTCCGTTCGACTGAAGCTCAAAGTCACTGTTACCTTCGATGAATACGGCAACTCGCGTGACTCACAGTTTTTTCTTGCTCACAGTCGTCGAGAGTATTTGCTTTTGCAGTCTCAAGGCCAATCGCATGTCTTTTCTTGTGATATTCCAGAGCGATTTCGCGGTGATGCTGTGCAATATCATAATCGAATTCTTCTTCTAGTGGCTCATCTGACAAGTCATCATTGCTTGACGGGAACTTGTCTTCGTTGTCTGGAGAAATCATTTCCGTGGGTGGAGAACCAGTTGAAAAAGACTCGTCATCTGAATCCCCGCCGTTGCGAAAAGTAGAAGTAAAGGTTGCCGTGGGATGACGTTCCACTACATGCATTTTCATGGGATATTTCTGCGCATCGGCCGTACTCACCAGAGATACGCGGGTTGGTGCGCGTAATCTACCGAGTGTAACATCACCCCAGTTAGAGTGGTGTGTCGACGACTGCCGATCCTTTTCATCAGTTGTTGCGCCCAGCGCATCAGCAAAGGATACAGTTTTCTTTACAACTGGGGATTTTTCCCGAGGTCTTGAACGTGCATCCTGAACTTGTGCGCCCTCCCCTGATCTCTTGGCATGCCGGACAAGGGCCTGTCCCATCTTCTTCTGCAAATCTCGGGTGGCTTTCAGCTGCTCCAGCTCAGCTTTGGACGGCTCGCTTCGTTTTCTAATCGCTTCCTTCCGTGCCTCCTCTGCATCCCTTTCTTCTTGTAACTGCTGTAAACGCTCCTCTTCATCGAGCAAGTCAAGAATACGGTCTCGTTCGCGCCGCCGGCGTTCCTTTTCGTCAGGCGGCAAAAGAACTAACGGGGTCAACTCTTGTTCTGAAACGGGAGAGGATGCGACGTCCGTTTGATGACCTTCATCGACTAGCTCGGAGATGTCGATGATGGGATCGCCATCTTCATTCTGAAGCTGAATGTGATTGTTGGCGATCAAGCAAATCACCACATCATCAAGGGACACGTACCTGACTGGGTTGGTCGCCTGGTGTTGAACCACGATCTGCGCCATCTCCTAAGACCTTGCCGATCTTTTCCGACAAGTTCCATAGTTGCTCTGCGGAGAAAGTAGTGTCCGTGGTTGGGTTGTTGCTGAGGGAGTCAAGCAAGCTCTGTAAAGCTGGAGATTGTTCTCTGAGCCAAGGAAAATCGCGCGGTGGTATTCCCTTACCCTCTTTTCTGCTTGAATTGAGGTCTTCGGTTTTCGACATTGTAGTAGACGATGTGATTACGTGAGCTAGTATCGATAAGTTACCTGTCCTCCATCGTCATGGTTGTTACCCATGTTGTCGTCCAACCCAATGCCCGCAAGAAGAACCGGAGGAGCCTCGCGAAAAGAAAGGGAGCCATCGCTGACAACGCGCAAACAAGCTCGACGAGACAGAGCAACACGGACCAAGACGAGGACATGCAGCTAGAGCCTGGTATCATCGTAGAGTCTACACAATCAAATAAAGGCGCCAAGGAGGACGAGGAACTCGCAATCGAGGTCGACCCTGAGTCTGCACCCCAGCCTCATTCTGTACCAACATTTCCCGCCCTCTCTGCGGCTACTGTGCAATCGAACACGCTTAAATCGGAGACCCGACGAATCCCTATACCACCGCACCGCATGACACCGATTAAAAAGGATTGGGTCAACATATTCTCGCCTCTCACAGAGATCCTTGGCCTACAAGTTCGGATGAATGTTCAGCGTCGATGTGTCGAAATACGGGTATGCGTTCACTTTTAGTCTTCGATCAGCACGCCATAACAATGAGCATAGACGTCAAAGCACACAAAAGACAATGGCTCGATTCAAAAAGGAGCCGATTTCGTCAAAGCCTACGCGCTGGGTTTTGATGTCAATGTAAGTATCATGGATTTTATATGACACTCACTTAACGCTGGACATGGAAGGATGCTATTGCGCTTCTTCGCCTGGACGATCTTTACCTTGACTCTTTTGAGATCAGAGATGTGAAAACGCTGCACGGCGATCATTTATCGCGCGCCATTGGTTCGTAGCTGTCTGTCATCTCCATCGTTACTCATCTCTTGCCTAGGTCGAATAGCAGGGCAAGATGGAAAGACGAAATTTACCATCGAAAACGCTAGCCGAACGCGAATCGTTCTCGC
Source organism: Boletus semigastroideus (assembly GCA_038090295.1). Classification (NCBI taxonomy): domain Eukaryota; kingdom Fungi; phylum Basidiomycota; class Agaricomycetes; order Boletales; family Boletaceae; genus Boletus; species Boletus semigastroideus. Next base: position 94,398 of record JBBPMK010000036.1, on the reverse strand, counting down.
AGACACGTTCGTCTATCATCGTTTTATCATTGCTCCGTTTCCTGATTTCGTCAACAAGAAAAATTCATATCATGGGATCATTTCAAAACATCAGAATTGCGCGAGATGCGATTGTATCACTTATTCTTGGTTCACCCCCAGGAAAGGTTTACGCCGGATTGAGGACCGTTAGTAGTCGGATGAAACAACGGGCTCTATGATCAGCGCTATCGTACTTTGTATCCTCTGAGCCTCTATTACATTATCGACAAGTTGACCAGGCATAACAGACAGTGGGCGAACAAGCGATACAGTAGATATTCAAATGACAATGATGGGCAAGTATCTCCAACCGAGTGGTGGCTTCCTACTCAAATTCATGCGCTTTGCCTTTTTTTTTAGACTCTTTGTACTGGTCAATGATAGTCTGCTTCAACATGCTGCGCAAGTTAGAAGTGGTGGTACAAATGTGAGCCATACACAAACTTACTTTTCCCAGGCAGACTCGTCCACGGGAGGGCCTTGCCCATCGCCAACCATGACCATCTTTCCTTGGCTCGGAACTTCGTCAATGACGAGAAAGATCCATCCTGGGCCTGGAGGGTAGACATTCCCATTCGGCGGTCCAGCGAGGATCATGTTCTCTCCGTCGTGGAATGATGAGACCGACAAATATACTAACCTGGAGTTCGCGTGCACTGCATGCGTGACAAAACCTAGATCCATCAATGCGACTGGACATAATAATTTGGTGGATGGTCTCGAATGGAAGAAAAGAAGGCTTACCCTTGATCGTCGGTTTCGTGGAATTCATGCCGAAAGGTAAGTTGACGTGCATTTCGAACGATTCTGAATAGTAGATGTTGTGGGGGAGCCGGATAATGACTGGTCGCTGGACGTTCATGTAAGGCGGTTGGAATCGTTCCACTCTATATTCTGTTCCATATTTCACCTCGCTTCTGTCCAAATTCGGATTACTTCCCGCAACCAAGATATCGCCAGCAGGTGTCAATGTCGCGACTGAGTGATACATGCGGGGTATCACACTTGATTTTAAACCTGCGCTGGAGAATCGTTGTCCGAGGGGGGCGCCGGGCGTATACAAAACCGGTTTGAGGTTTGGGTTATCCGCGTTTGACTCTCCAGCCTGACCTTTGACATTGCCATAGCCAGAGATGCCCGACTTGGCACCATTGACAATGAGGACTTGCCCTGTTGGTAGTAAAACTGCGTCGGGCATATGTCTTGGCTCGGGAAGGCGCTCCACTTCCCACCCTGCAGCAATTCCGGCACCGGTCAGTGTGATCCTCGAACACTGGTTTGATGCAGGATCTTGTGACGACATTTCGTACCCGGGGATAGAGTCGTCGATGGTAGAGCCGCCGCATATGAGAATCTCTGGCGTGTAGCGTTCAGGAGATAGTGGGAGAAGAAGCCCGACACCCGCCATCGGATACGTGACACGAACTCCATGGGGTATCCTAGGAAGCCTTTGTTCCGTGTTCGCTTTCCAGTCGTAGATCATGGCATCCTGATTAGCAGCCATGAATACCTTACCATCCGGAAGCGTGAAGGCGATGGGGAACAGGTTTGCGTTCAACGTGTCGACCAGAAACGGTATATGGATTGGTAATCCATTCGAACTATGGATTGACTTCGGTGGCCAGTACTCCACGGTGGGGTTGTTGACCGTTGCGTTATTGATCCAACCGCCTTTCTTGGATCCTCCAATGATCATCGCGCTCCCATCAGATAGCCTAATAACGGTGTTATACCATCTGGGGCTCGCCATCCGGACGCGAGCGTGATTCTCGTACATGTAGCACCGAGAGACATCGGAGGAAAGACAAGGGTGAAAGAGGCGAACGGCCTGCAGGCCATCCAAATGGCCAAAATCTGCAGGCGAAGTGAAGCTCTCGATAACAGGGTTTCCTCCGACATTGATTAAGGTTCCATTGCTCAAAAAGGTGCCACCAGCACAGAATGAGTTTGACTGTATCTTTAATGGCATGACGGTTTGCGTGTCAAGGTTAAACAGCACCCCCCAAGCCGGATGGCCATCGATGGCTATCGGATTGTGTTCCACTTTGTCGATTACGAGAGCGTGGCTGGGAGATACGATAACCAATTGCATAGCGGCGACGCCGGTGGAACCGCGTTGTACCAAAGACCATCGACTCCTATCGGCATCGTCGTCCAGTCCAGTTGGCGTGGCTAGGTTACCATAATCGTGGCCTTTCGTGACAATCATAGCGTCAACGTCTGTGATTGGGTTGGTCACGCCTTCTGCGCCAGTTCCGGTGTGTTCGATCTCTATGAGGTGTTTGCCATACGGAAGATCGTACTTGCAGAATAATCGCTGCTGAATGCGCGGGACATAGCTCCAAGCATCGATGGCGTCTACCTTTTGGCCGTCTATAAGAATCGTAGCAACGCCGTGTGTTCTGTCTTGCGATCCGAACCACTCGATGCCAGTTCCAACGAAAGAAAGGGCGACGCGCGCGCCAGGTTCGTCGGTCCAACGAGATGTGTGTCCGACGTACGAGCTGGAATAAGATTGCTTCCATAGACCCCGGTACTGAATCAGCGGGGACGAGGAGTCGTAACTCTTGGCACCAGGTGGGACGTAAAATGGTACGAAAACCTTGGGTTCATCTGAGCCAGGTGGCGTCTTTCCATTCCAAGCAGACTCACGGGCTAGAGCGTGCAAAACAAACGGTAGAGAGAGCCATACAAGCGGATTCATTTGTGTGTAGGGAACACAAAGATACTATAGTATAACTTGGCGGAGTTCGAAACCTGTTGAACGGGTCACGTGTCACGCCAACCGGAGCCATGTCGCGTGCCCATCAGACATGGCATTACCTCACCGCCCTTCCCTCGAACCCTCCCCTCGTCACCTTGTTGCAACCGTCATTGTTTCCGTCACGTTCACATTACCTCCAGGCGACGACGATGACGCGATAACCGTAGCAGCGACACCAGCCATTCCGCTCAATTTTTGGCGGATTCTCTAAACGCGACACTATATATGTACCTACCGCTGCAAGCAAAATATTCACTTTGTGAAAGCGCACCCAAGAGGTGCAATCGCGAGTATCTTACGTTTTTTATTGCAACTATGTGTAACATGTCGTGACATTGAATGAAGTTGGAGAAAAATTACAATGAAATGTTCCCCTCGACGTGCGATACCGAGTCAGATTGAAGAAGCAAGATGAGTTGAATGTAAGCTTATGCCAATTGTCGATGCAAATGAAGGAGGATTAGCATTGTCTGTGACACCCACCACACGGACGGCCCTATGACTGGACCTTGCCCTTGCCCTTTCCGTTTCTCCCGACGTCACAGGAGGACGGCAGCCCGCCAGCGGCACACTGGGGCAGTGGTTCCCATATCCGAATCGTGTAGTCATCCGAACAAGACGCAAACATCCGTTCGTTTCGTGGATTCCATGCCACTGAATTCACGCTTCCCATACCGTGTCCCGGGAGGACCTCTAGAAGTATCCCGGTATCCCGGTGCCAAACATAGACGTTACGGTCTAGGATAACTAGGTGAGAAAAAGAAAAGACAACAGCAACCACACCCACCTTCACTTCCACTGACCACGAAGTTGCCATCGATACCCCCGAAACAACTCCGGATGACATGGTGGCCTTGGTGCTGCCCGGTAAATTTGCGCGCAAGGCGACCCTCGTTCAAATCCCATAGGTGTACCTCCTGTCGTGCACTTCATCAGTAATCTGTAAAGGGTCCAAGAATTTTCTCACGTCTGGAGCATGGTTGATCAGCGCGAATTGGGAGTCCTCAGATATCTTCACGCTCGTTAGTTCACCATCCGTATGAAGCGATCTAGAAAGTCCCTTTTTAGGTCAGGTGAATGCGACAAATGCGTGACGCTCACAGTTCGATGGCCTTGCTTTTTAGGTCATAAACAATTACCCGATTCTCGGACTGTCGGCCCCCATTCATTGTAGCATCGTTCCCGTTGTTCGGCAGTGGCGGCGTTGGCTCTCGGCTGGCCTCCGACGTTGTAGCTGGTATTGCAATGTAATCCATCCCAACCGTAACGAGTCGCGTCATGTCTGGAGTGACAGCCATGTCAGTCACACGAATGGGAACACCAGACCAATCATCTCGAAGCTTCCCAGCCATATCCTGGAAGGAAATATGAAGATAGTGGCATGCTTCAGTGGGCCGCACATACCCAGGAAAATATTTTGCGATCCAGACTCGCGGACATGAACCCCGAACCATCTGGTAACCATACAAGCGCCGACACCGTCTCCGAGTGAGAATCGAGAGTGTGTATGCATTTTCCAGTCTGGCAAAACTTGGTACAGTCGCTCTCTACACGATGGGAAAGATGTTCATTACCTTGGTATCCCAAAGCAATATTAACTGTTCAGCAGAGGTGGCCAGAATTGAGTCGTCAAACGACCATGCCAATGCACCGACTGCGAAGGGGTGCTCTCGGAGTGTAAACTCCACCACACATTCGCGGGAGGAAGGCTGAGCATCCAGCTAAAGCTGTCTTCAGTCCTGGTCCTCCTCGAGCAGCGAAATACTTGCCCCAATTCGCCAGATTATAGCTGTCTTATCTTTGCTTGCGCTAGCCAGGCGTAAGCCGTCATGACTCCAGGCCACGTTCCACACCTCATCCGTGTGCACCTCAAGAACAGTAGTTGTTACGCAAGGGAAATCCTCTCTGTCACAGTGGTGGTCAGAAAATAGGGAGAAGGAGGCAGAATTCATTGGTGCGTTGTGATATAGGCAATGCTCTCTTTGATAATGTCTTGATTGTGTCAACAGAGTCGCAAGTCGTCGGGAAGGGATCATTGTGGTAGAGGGTATAAATTCTGGCATGATGGTTCGTTCCCATCGCGATGTAAGTGAAGCATAAAAACTTACGTTGCAGTTCAGAGAGTAATGTCCGTCGCGACGTCCCAGAAGCACCATCCCATGACGCACGCCGTCGCAAGTCCTCAGGGTCCGAGCACATTATCAGACTGTGACGAACAAGATCAGTATGTGACGGTGTGATAGAACCCATCGATAGATACCTTGATAATGCGTGCAACTGCTCTGCATTTGAGCTCAGAGGAGCTAGTTCATTACGCAGCACCTGCAAGGCAGCAGTCGTTTTCCGGGCCTCCAAGAGCTCGAGGTATTTCTGTCTTCCGATGAGAAAGTGGGCCTCCTGAGAATAGATGTGTCAGAGTCACCGCGTTCTATGACGGACGCGTGTCGATCGCACCCAAATCGCCTCATCTTCCGCAGTTAGATGGGAAAGTAACGATTCCGCGTTGGCCCAGTCGGCGTTGAGAACATGCTGGCGGAATTCGGTGACTTCCGGAGCCTCTAGGGAGTAACCTGACTCTGCCTCGAGGGTTGCAGCTGATTCACTGCAAGAATGACGTTGAGTGTGGTACTGTGAAGATGAGATGAGCGCGGCGATCTTACATGTAGCCTACGTCTCGTAGACTTTGTATAACTAATCTGACGAATTCCTCCCTGTCTACATAAGGGTCGTCGTACAACGTGGTGCCAGGGAGGGATACGCGCGCTACGGAGGAACTGTGCTTGTAAATACCGTTGCTTGATGGCGAGGACCCATTGTGCTTGAACCCATTGACGGTTGCAATGCCATTGGAACGAGCTGCTTTATCCAATGTAATTGAGGACGGGCCGGCCTCCCAGATGGTGTCGATAGATGTGGATGAAGTGGATGGTTTGTCAGGACGTGGAATGTACATGATGTCTGTGGAAGAACTGTGTATGCAAGGAGTGCGTTCAGAGGGGGAGGGGATGGTGGAGCTGGAAGGAGTGTTTGATTGGTAGTCTATTCGTTGTCTCTTGTAAGCCCTCGTCGAATCTGCAGAGAATCAGAGCGTAGGGCGGGTTGAGTTGATGATAGAGAAACGACAAGGGAGATGGCAAGCGCACCCGACGGGGCAGCAGAGGTCGAGTCACCGTCTGAGTCCTCGACGAGAGCGCGAGGACGTGTAGAAGGAACTAAAGAACTAGGTGGCTGTGTTTGTAGAATGGAATGTCTTGACGTGGCGGCGATTTGGCTTGGTTCCGTAACCGATTCCAGCCTTGGAGGGGGTCCCTGGCGTGTAGGACGAGCGTCCTGGGCGAAGTCCAGTCGGGCGATTGGATCAATGGTGACTCGTTGGTTGTTGGGTTGATTGGATTAGCATGCAGCGCTTCCAGCGTCGCAAGGGTCGATCTGTAACGCTCCTGTTGGATAATGGGAGTTAGTGGATAAAAGGGAACGGCAATGGCCTTTGGTCTCGCTGTTGACGAGCTCAGGCTGTGAGGCCTGCTCACCCACCAGGAATGGAAAGTGACCCCTCGTTCCATTTCAGGGGGGGTTAACGGCATCAATTCATGTTCTCTTCTCGGGCATGCTCATACATAACACATTATGCAACGGAAAAAAAAAAAAAAGGAAAGAAAATAATAATCAAGGCAGAAAATAAAACGGCCTCGCTAAAGCAAAAACTAGATACTCATGCAAACAAAATCCTAAAGTTTTGTGTGCGACAGCGTTAGATAACAAATGCATTGCAAAAGGCAAAATTTGCCAAATATTGGTTGGTATGTGTTCCGTATGGTTTTCTTGAGTCATAGATACAATACGCAGAACGGAGTAGAAGGCGAATAGGCAGTAATGCTAGTGTTTTTGATGTGAGATGCAAAAGTGAAGAGTAAAACGAGTTCATAGGCGCAGCCTGCTGTTTGTTCCCTTTCCTAGAGCCCAGATGATTTTCAATGCTTGAATGGATGGAACGGAGCAGACGGGAGGCACCATCACATAACAGTCGATACTACCAGCGACCTGCGGTGCGTTCACGTTCCCTCAGGCCGCTGCGTCCATTCCCAAAACCGGGAGCATCCCGGGAGGAACCTCGGCCCTCAAGTTCCTGTGTGCGGTAGCGTCCACGTCTTTCGTTATGGGCAGAAGCGACCAAAGCCGGGTCCTCAAACTCCTGCATGCACAACACCATCTTGGGAAGAGGAGAGCTGTTGCGCCGGGCAGTTGGACGACCCCTAGTCAGGGGAGCGCATGACCAATCAAACACTTGCTCAACACTGCCTCGGCTATCTTGACGTCCACGGGACTCTGGTTCGATTGTATTCTGGCGAGCTCGTGATCGTGAACAGGAGCGGCGGGCGGCATATTGGGATTGATCTGTTTCACGACGTCGACCACGGGGCGTTGACTCCAGTGTGGAACGCAGACCAGACGGAGTAAGCAATGAAGCCAGCTTTGGGGTCGGAGGGGAGTGCCGCGGATGAAGGTCAGCGGTATTGCCCGAAGGAGGAAGGGCATGCGATCGTTGAGGGGAGCTTATCTGCAGAAGCGAAAAGTACGCTGGCAGACTCGCACGGTTGCGGCTCTTTTTGATTTTCGACGTGACGGTAGACCTGTCCTTCTCCGACTCTCGAGATAAGAAGGATAATTCATGACCGCTTTGATGCGACGTTTCATGAGCGGAATCGAGTTCGTCTTCTGTGGAAGAGGGAATATGGCTCAAAGAGGAACTGGAGGAAGTGCGGCGGTGCAAAAGGGGGATCATGGAATGGTAATTTGTTGCGGAAGGACGACGAGTATACATTAGACTAGATGGTTTTGCAGGTTGATGGGAGCCAACGGAACGGATGGGAGGGTCAATAGAGCTATCCGCGCAGTCACCTTCGTAACCTGAATCATCGCCAATCCCGACAACGGGCTCGTCGTCCTCGGCGTCCGTGAAGACGGACCAAGATACAGAAGAGGAAGAAGAGGAAGTAGAATATCTGTCGCGTTTACGGAAGTTGCTGAGTGCATTGCCCAAGGCAGAAGGCATGAGAGCGGGCACGTCGCCACCGAGAGCATGGTCGATGTGGGGAGAAGAAAGGGCACTGCTGGCGGAGGATATCGAGGGGGAGTTGCTAACGTCAAGAGCCTCGCACTCGTCGCTGCAGTATGCACGACTGGAACACACGTGAGGCAAGTGCATGGGATGCGAGACGAACACACAGACCTGACGTCGGGGAGTTGCCTGGAACAAGTGAGGCAGATCTCCTCGAACATGGAGATAAAGGGTAAGAGTGCAGCAACAGAGGATGGGATGGTGGAGGGAGGGACGTTGAAAGAAGGAACGGGAATGGTGCTTTAAATATGGAGGAGAGGGCACAGGAGGAATGGAAATTTCACAAAATTGGAGTAAGAAATGACTCAAAGAGGACAAGACCAACGCCATGTCACTCACATGTGACGTGACGAGACAAGGAAAAAAAAAATTAAAAATTAAAAAATATTTAAAAACCTTGCCGCAATCTAATCTGGGCGAACGTGCAGCGCGCCTCGATCACCTTGGGTCTAGTACGCGTCGCACGTTTGCGCCGTCCCATTCATTTCACTGTACCAGCCTTCCCTAGTCTACGTATATGGCGAGAATGTGGTGACCGTCTCTGACTAAGGAACGCCCTCCTGCCGATCCAAATCACGCCATCACCATTGCACCCCTCGTGGCACAAGCCTGACAAGTCGGCGAATTCAAGTCTGCGCTCTGAGACGCCATATTCACACACCAATTCCGAGTGTGACGACGGTTACACTGCCCTCCCTTTCCCTGTCTCAACTAGATACATATGTACTAGTAGTACAGTACACGTTCATACCCATCTCGCAAATCTTTCGTATCTCCGCGTTGGCTAACGTGGCTCGCGTGCTGGAATTCATATTGCGTTTCCATAACGTTCGTGCACATTCTGGGTGTGCCTCGTCTCCGCCATCTGTCTCTCTTGTGCTGTGTGAAAAGAGAGGTGCCTTGACGATGTGGTGTTCCTAGCCCAGGTGGTCATTCTTACATTGTATACCGAGTCAGGGTAACGCAGATCAGCTCAGGAATCAACATCCCTGACGCCCCGTAAAATCAAACGCATGCGCACAATAATGTAGTGTCCACGAACTAGTACGGTAATCGTAATGTCCAGAAACTAGCTTGGCAATGCATCATGCTGAACGTCGTCATTGCTACCGCTAATAGCTCCGAGCAACGATGACCCCGTCGAGATTGGATTTGGATTTTCCGGCAACTCTTGCTCGGATTGCAATACATTGCCCTGTACGCCGTTGCCATCCACGGACGTACGTGCTTCTGCTCTTGCGAGCACGCTGCGCGAACTATTGCGAGGTGGTGGAACGACTTGATCTGAATCTCCCACAAACTCGTCCACTGTGGCACCATTTGAAGACGTTGTCTCTGGTGTTTTTGCAGGAGACGGCAATGGCTTGTCCGGTTTGGCACTATCTTTCCTAGATAGGAGTCCCCTGAGCCGCTCGTTGGCCCCAGCACTTGGTCGCAAATTGCCGGGTGTGGACTTGCGAGGTATCGGTTTCTCTGCTACGAGGGTCTCTAACATATTCGTCGGCGCGGAGACGTTCTTTAGAACCGACAGCTTCTGGTGCAAGAATCGCGCGTCCGCTAGTATCCTTTGTAAAGAGTCAGATGTGGCGCGAGCTTTCGGCACATGCCACCTGCCTATCCTTGGCCTCTTGGCTCTGTAGCTCAATTTGGCCGTACTCTTCGGAGAGGCGGTGATTGATGGCGGCAAACACCTGTGACATTACATACTACAAACCACACAGTTAAAGACAATACCAACACGCCGTTTAACGGACGAACCTCCACGATCGGCGCGGTCAAGTATCGCGAGAGTACTTTGTGGAGTGTGACAGTCTCTTTGACCAAAAGTTCCATGTAGTCGCTGGCATCATCACTCTGCCTTGGCATCTCCCAATCCACGGCCTGCCAGCAAATAGTCAGCTCATTCACGGATGGATGGTATCACTGACCTGTAACGACTTGACGTGAGCACTGATCCTGTCACCCATAATAGCAACGAGTTTCGAATGAATCTCGTTCTGGTGTTCTTGGAAATCCTTTTGCCGATCGATCAGTCCCACAGCGATCCGGATAACACGAACCCGGGCGCACCCGCTTGAGTTTGTCAAACTCGACAAGCATGACTGTCTGGTTGGGACTAAGATGGCGCCGGAACGTTTCCCGAACATACGGAATGAGCGCCACCATAATGGAGAGTGACTGGGAGGCGAGGGCTAGATTGGTCCATAAAGTTCGCACGTACCAGAAAACAATAAGACACGTTACTAACCAAGATGCCTCGCGGTGATGTTCTTCAACCCAGCGGAGCGCATGGCACCAGCTCCGAGGACGACTTGACAGGTCCTGGAATTAAATGCCTTGAGGAACTCGATGACTCGACCCATTGTATCTGTGTTCAACATCGGGAGATTAACAACGAGCTTTAGATATTCCAACAGGAGTCCCAGAACAGCACCAGTGGCCGAGACGCAGAAATACGGTCGCTCTTCAATGTGAATGTACTTGGCCGTTGGAGCGGCTGAGCCATTTTGTTTGCTAGGAATGGCTGTAGCCTTTCCGTTCGTCGAATGGGTAGGTGGAGTGGTGGATAGTGGCTTCCTCCCGATGACAAGGTCAGGGGAATCCCGAACGGCAGAGTCTACCAGCACGTCAGCGGCATGCTGGACTGCGGGTGGGACATCCATTTGATTCCATTGTTCATCCTCAACCAGCTTCGCGGATTGATTTATCCTTGACTGATGAAAAGCTTGCAAAAATAATCTGGCCTAAACAAGGGATTGGCGACCTGAGGTAATCACGAAGGCACAAGCATACCTGACCGAGTATCGTACCTCTCAGTCCCATGATCATGCGCCGACAGATAACCTCGCATCTGATGACAAAGTCCCACGACTGGTTGAAGAACACGAGGAAACCGGGAAGATCTAATTGAGCGAGCTGCTCTGAACGGTAACCGACAACTTTGGCCACTAGCTTGTTCGAGAGGTCTGCCGCAGAGGAAAGGATATCTGACAGCTCATCCTGTAGAGGGGCAAAATCTATCGATGGCGATGTGGATCTGCATGAAGGTCGGATGCAGAACGCGCCCGGACAGAGAATGGTGTCTACTTACATATGGCTCTCCAGTACATCTCTTAGGATACAATTTTGGACTTGAAGCCCCTCGATGCCGTTAAGAAAATCTTTGTACACACGAGAGACGGTGGAGGAGAATTCCTCGTGGGACATGGAACGTAGGAGGCCGCTAGAATGTGCGAGGGATAAATAGCAGCTAACGAGGAGGCTGGGCCACATGCCTTGTGACAACCTTGGAACTCTTTTCATCCTCGTCTAGGTCCAGCGAGGGCAAGTACTAGAAGGTTGGATTAAATTTTGGATCGTAATAGGAGGGGGACATACGTGTTTCATGATGCCTCTTACTTCCAACGTGACGATTTGACGCCAAGCAACAATCGCCTCCCGAGTACCATTCGCACGTACAAGGCCGAGAAGCAATGGTCGTAATCGATCATTTAGGGATACACCGCTGTTCTCCACAGAATGGGTGGCCCAGGCATCCGAGTTCACGCGATCAAGCAGGTCGAGTTTGAGCACGGAAACTAGATCTGTTGTCAGCGACAGCGTTATCTCAGTGTTCATGGCTTGTAGATGGGCAGGAAGGAACCGAAATGCGGTGAGAGATGAGAGGGGAACCGAAGACAGAGTAGTGCTCTCAGTGGTGGGTAGGGGTGGTAACTCTGGAGTGGGGGGAAGTGGAGAGAGGGCGTCGTCTGGTTGACGCGTAGACCCCTCTACAATGGGAGCTATCGGGACAGGGGCGTCTTGTTGAGGCGGGTCGAAGAGAGATTGGATGCTATCGATGACGGCAAGTGCCTCACTCCATTGAGCTGCGGCAACCAAGCCGCTGGCGACGGACGATATTTCCACAACGGAAGCGAGTTCGCGGACGGCATGATTTACGGCAGCAAGATTGGAGCATCTAGATTCTTTGCGAACGATGTGGAGGCCACGGATTGAGGTATTGTTATCCAAATTAGCCAAGAGCGCGCGTAGTTTGGCTATGCGGTCTAGACAATGTTCAGACTCTGACTGGAGATCCTGCAAATTTGTGAGTGCGGCGAAAAAGGAGGGGGATCGAAGGGATATCTCGCGGACGAGGTGCTGTTCGATTGTATCCGCATGGTGGGAGAGCTTTTCGAGGAGAGGCAGGGCGTACGAGAGAGAGGAGGGATCGGAGCGGTCCTCATCACCATGGAGGCGCCCTGTGACAGCGTCGAATGTGTGTGGGTCTGCGAGGTCAAAGTTTGGGTCAAAGTAGACGGAGGGGACGGTACGAAGAGGAGTGAAGAGTTTGGGTGTGGAAGGAAAGTCGGACTGGACGGACGTGGCCTGGAGGAAGCGGTCCCACTCTGGAGCGATCGTGCGGAGGTAGGGATCAAAGTCCTTGCGCTTTACGCGGGGGAGCGCAGCGGGCTGCACGGGTGGGAGGGGAGAGTGCGCCTTCGGTGGTGCTTGACGCTTGTGCGGGTTGTTAAGCACGTTGGACACGGCTGGACGAGATGAGCAAGGAGAGGTGAGAAGGACATGTACACACCATTGAAGCCTTGTGTGGTGCTGGACCAGGCCAAGTTGGGTACGTGTACGCGGGGGAGGACAGCAAAGACGTCGTTGGCGGGACCGTCGGCGGTAGTGGTCTCTGATATGCTTGCTGGTCCCCTTTTGCTCGCTGGGTCCCATGTGAACCTGAACGGGCGCGTCGGCGCTGCGTCTGGCGATGAGCGAGGGAGGGATGAGACAGAGTCGGATGGTGTGGACATGGTCTAACCGCAACCGTGACGATGAACCTGCCTGCCTACTTTTCGCGCTTCCCCCTCCACACCAACACTCCCGTCCCCATTCCGACCCGCTTCCTCGTCGTGCAGCCCACCCTCTGGATAGCGCCCCCGCGCGACACCGACGCCCGCCTCAGCACCGACGTCGAGTGTCTCAAGTGGCAGGCGTATCTCGCCCTCCGCGGTCTCACCGACATCGCCCTCCGCTGGGACATATCCCCCGAGGGTGCCCTCGACGCCCGTCTCCCAAACCTCCACCTCCCAGACTCCTCCCCGCATCTCCTTCCACCCCACAGCATTCCTGCCTGGGCAGATGCACGTCTCGGACACATCCCCGACCCCCTCGACGGCTACCGCAATCAAACCGCGAAAGATGAAAGCCATGCCTGGATCGCCCTCCTCGAAGGCGTCGTCCATGCAGCCCTGGTGCGTCCTTTACCGTACGTTTCCCTCCGCCTCTCAACCTCCTTCTCGCACTCTCTTCCAGTCCAACGAAAGCAAAACTGCCTCCCTAGACACTGTCCTTAATCCACCTCCGGCGCCCTCCACTGGCTTTACGTCTCCATTCCCACCGTTCGGTGTTAACGTCGATATGTCTGCTGTGCATGCACGCTATGCCGAGGCCATCGCTGCCCTCTCTGACCGCCTCACCACCGACAAATGGTTCCTTGGTTCACAGTGGGTTCCGCTTCCGCTCACCTTGTCTCCCTGACCCCTCTGCCAGACAGCCTACTGCCCTCGATGCGCTCGTCTTTGCTTACCTCCACACCTTCCTTCACCGTAACGAATCCACGCGCATACAAGTCGCTCGCCGTCCGAACCTTGTCGCCTGGGAGCGCTCTGTCAGATCACAGGTACAGGTTGCATTTTGTCTTGCCCCCACTGTCTCGTAGCACACTGGGTATATTTCGGTATATGCGCACGTTATGAGATTCTCTAGCAATTAATGCTTGTCCACATCCCTGCACAGTTCCATCGTCAATCCAGGTGGCTCTCTATCTTTCCAGTCCCATTGCCGTTCAGGATGCCATTGCCAGTCGACCCGTTCTTGACAGCCTTGCCCTTGAAACGCCTCCGGAGTGCATCAATCATTTTCGTAAACCTGCGTCATGCACATTCGGAGAGCTCTCGCCACCGATATAACAATGCCACGTACCAGAACCAATTGAGACCCTGAAGCATCAAGTTCGCGATTCCGTAGACCATGATGTACAGCAGAGGAAGTTGGGAGTAGACCCCATTCAATGTAACGAAAAAATCATACGACTACGGAACCACTTCAGCAGGCCAAACCAGTTGGACGGGGGTGACTAAACTTACCATCTTTCCGCCCCAAACCAACCGGACACAAAAAAAGGTGCTCAAGAGGGCGATTCCGTTGACCAACTGTAATTGAGATCCAGTTTTGCCCGTTTTGTCCAAAAACCTAGTGCAAACTAGCATCGCCGTGCATACGGTCCGAATTGCGTTCGTACGCACCAATTTACATTGAGAAAGACAGTGCTCCTACAGCCATGTCAGCATGGAGTTGCGAGGTCGCATAGGAAAACACGCACACTTCCCAAAGCAGAAAACGAACGACGTAGTAGTGAACAAACGGACGCTATACTGATTTGTTAGAAAGATTGCACGAGCAAAGATGTCGGTGACTTGCAGTGGCAAGCACAAAAACGCCGAGACAGGCCAGACCTGGAATGGATGGGGAAGAAGTGGACGGAGAAATGCACGAAACGACATACCATGGACCACGAATCCCACCTCAGAAAAGTGAATGATGGACTCGACCGCGTCCCAAATGAAATAGCTGACGAGACGCGCCGTGAGATGGGGTGGCCTCGGAAGTGAGAGGACACACCACACACCCGACGGCGATTGCCAACAAGAAAGTGGCATCTTGATAGGTGCCGAAGGCGCGATCATGGTTAAGACTTTTTGCTTGGAGACACCGTGCAGCAAGGACGACGGCGATGAGCGCATGAACGAGTGAAACGACATGCATGTCCCTGTGGAGAGATGAGGGAGGGAGAAAAAGGTCTGTGAAGAGGATGGTACCAATTTTTGCGGGTCCTCTTGTCGGCCTTGCCATACGAGACTGGGAACAGTATCCTGGAGATGGCAGGAGAGAGACTGAATTGGAGGACGGTGAAGAAGAGCCAGGCGATGACGACGATGTCAGCAAACTCGGGGAGCACGGTGAGACCATATTTTTGAGCCAACGGACGGACAACGTCACGTAGATGGAGTCGGAGCTCAGTGATCATGATGGCCGAGGGACAAAAGAAGAGGGAAGGGACAATAATGGGATAGTAGGCGGATGTTGTACATTATTACCTCATGACAGACAGACAAAGATGTTTCAAACGCGTACATTTGCATGGATGTACACAAGGTTGCCCGTCGACGATAAAGACATATAAAAAAAAGTAGCGTATGCAAGAGATGGGTGTGTAAACCAAGAATAGGGAAGGGAAGAAGGACAGAGACTGTGTATGAGGGACGAGCTGAGAAATACTAATGCAGCAAACGGGAAACATCGTCCAGCATTTTGAGGGATGAGTGTATGGTAGAGTGCTAACGAGCGTCAAAATTGTATAGATGATGTTGTGCGTCTGCCCCGGAATGGGGGTATGGCCGAGGGCGAGGGTATAGAAAACCAGGGATCACATGACGACGCAATTGCAACCTGTTTGTGGTGGTGCATATGGATCCTCGCCCTTGCTGACAGGGCCCCAGACAGAGGGGACCTGTGTGAGGGATGATGTAGATGGGTGAGAGGGAAGATGCGGAAAAGGGGTACGTACGAGATGGTCCTTTGTCGTTTTGCAGTAGCGGATCAAGCTGTAGAGGCGAAGGTGAGGGAGGGGGACGAAGGAGGAGAGGGAGGAATGGCGGTCACCTTGCGCTTGCTTCACTGACCCGCATGCGAGGGCGAGCGAGGTCTTCACGGAGGCGCTGGTTATGTTCAGTGAGACGACGGAGCTTGAGCTCTGACATGGACTGTTTATGCGGACGAGAGTTCATCGTGGAGGGGAACGAGGACAACGACGAGGACGAGGACGAGGACAGGTGCTTGCTTTGCGTGCACGCATCTGATTCAGACTGCGACCTCACACACTACGTCGGGGTTTAAATTATAACCCCTGTCTAACCAACCACCACCATGCCCGACGACGACGAATGGGATACTTGGCTCGCAAGACTCGACGAGTACATCCAGCCCTCGCCCCCCCGCTCTCCCTCCCCGCTGACGACGTCCTAACACACAGCGATGACCAGACCCTCACAGACAGGACCGCACCCATCGACCGTCTCGCCCCCGCCTTCGCCGCCCAGCGACGCCGCGCATACGATCACATCAAACACGCCTTCGTCCCCGTCCTGCACCACACAAAGCACCTCCACGATGCCGTGCACGACGACATATTCCCAACGCGCACGCTCGCACTCTCACGTCTCGACAATGCTACCCTCCACTTCGAGAATGCCGCCCGCCACAACTTGCACGACGCACAGTCCGTCTATCACGACACAAAGGCGTGTCCATCGCGCCTTCCTCTTGCCCTCTTGACCTTGGCCCCCTCCACAGCGCTCCCTCGAGTCCCTCTTCTCCACTCTCGACGACCTCATCTCCCAAAGCAACCTCCTTTTCCACTCTTTCCAGACCACCATGCTCGAGCACGGTACACCGCCCTCGTCCCTTTCTGCGTGCTCTGACTCTCCATCCCAGTCCAGCGCCTTCGTCAGTGCACCGACCAAATGCCAGCCGATGCCGATCGCCTCACAGCTAGTCTCGACAACAAGGCCGAGCATCTCGGTGCACAAGACCACGCAAAGGCAAAGGAAAACCTCCTCCGCGGCATACTTGAAAAGTATTGAAGTAGTCATCCCTGTACCCTAGTCTAGTTGTATCCACTTGTCTGCTTGGTGTATCGACGTGTGAAAACCGTCAAGGAACACTCGACCCTTGTGCCCTTCATACGGCTTTTTTTTTATTGCCACCACCGTCGTCGTCCCTTTAAGCGTCAACATCGCTTCCTTTTCCCATTTTACATCCCAGTCAGCAGCCAAAAAGACTCGTTCATCATCCCTCTGGGACACTTCTCACGGCTGCCATCCGACTTGAAACCAACATGAGCAGCCGAGGCGGTAGACAGTCCATGTCCGAACTGCGATACCGCCGTATTTTGGAGCACAATCAACGCCTCCGCGAGGATTTGGCCAGGCCACGAATCCGCGTCAGTGAAGCAAGTGCGAGGTCCGTAATGGCGTCTACTTCCCTGACACATTCTTCTCACCTCGACACAGTTTAATCAGACATTGCAAAACCACCAAAGACCACCTCGTCCGTATCTCCCTATTCACCCTTCGACCCCGCTGACCCTTCCTCAGGTTCCCTCCGTCTGGGGCCCAGTTCAGAAAGCTGAGGACCCTTATGCTCCCCAAGCCTCCCGTGGGCCCAACTGCTGTAGCATACAATGACTTTCCTTCACCAATCCAATACCATTTATATGTATTACCTCCATCGCGTTTTCGGTTAATCGTTGCGCTCTGTTGTCCATTGACTTATTCTCATTTCTACGATACCGAAGCGTCTGTTACATCGGAGACATTTATCTGCGGGTTCGAAGCTACTCTCAGAGAGAGAGAGAGAAAAGCCCGCTAGAGTTGTTGCAGGAACTTCTTGACATCTCCTTCACTGAGCGCACCAATAAAATGGTTGATCGGCCTTCCGTCTTTAAAAGCCATCACTGTTGGCAGTGACCGTATCTCCGAGACAGTCAAAGTGTGAAACGGGAACGGGAAGGGAAAGCGACCAACTCACTTGATACTTCTGAGCGAGCTCGAGTTCCTTGTCAGTGTCGATGGTAACCAGGTCAAGTGAACGTCCGCTCCCAGTCTTGATATTGGGGTTTCCAGTAAGCTTCTCCAGTATAGGCGAGATCATCTTGCACGGCCTGCACCACCTGAATGCCAGATACAATTAATCTAGCAGTGCATGAGCACACAGCGACGAACTCGGCGTAGAAATCGACCAGGACGACTTTATGGTTTGCATCCTCGTTCAGTACAACTTCGTAAAAGGTCTAGGGAGGAGCAATCCGTCGGAACGGCGCTGTCATAACCCAGACGATTTAGCCTCACCTTTTGACTAGCATCCACATATTGCTTGCAACACCACTGTGACGAATGGAACGTGCACACATTCCATTGTTTGGCTTTACTAACAAGGTCGACGCATCGTCGAGCCGAGGCAAGAACCTTTTGGCGGTGGGCTAGCATGTCGACTTGGAGAGGGCGTATGCTGCTTCAAGAAGCCACACAGTGACACAAAATAACCAAACTCGTGTCAATCGAGCAAACTATCAGGAGGCTAGTAGTAAATTGTGAGTGGAACACACGGGGAGAAAGAGTGTGAGCGTAACAGAGAATGTCCACCGTTGGCCCTAGTATGACTGCACCATGGGGTTTTGCCTGTTACGGAGTTGCGTCTTTTTCCGAACACGGCTCTACGATGACCCACAGCTCTCTACCGCCCCCAACAAAAAGAAGGAAGACGAAGGGAAATGAGACAAAAGATCTTGAGCGTCAGATCACAGCTGCTTCAGCCGAAAATGCGTCCTTGAACCCTCTCTCAGATCTCCTGGATATCGCTTTAAATGCATCAGATCCCAAGGACATGTTGAAATCAATTTACAGTCTGTATCGCGTGTTCGTCATCATCATATCAAGCAATAAGCTTGCACCCGGAGGAGGTGATGCTGCAAAAGTCGTGCGGAAGTGGGTATGGGAGCGGCTTGATGCCTATGTCAACCTCCTACTCGGCTTACTGCAAGACGAAGAGGCCCCGTTGCGCGTAAGTTTTTAGTATGCTCCTGGTTATATTCTCACTTCCTCTCAGAAATCTGCTCTCGACATTCTCTTCTCTCTCCTAAGGCATCTCTCAACTTCCCTAACAAAATCTGATGCCGACAATCAACCACAATTTCACTTTTCGCATTTCAAGCATATCGTGCAGGCGCTCCTCCTTTGTCCTCCTTCCACTCGACGTGGATCGACTGTCTCCCCCACAGGAAAGACAGCATTTGATGTGCGAGAGCATTTTGTGAATACCTGGTTCACTATCCATGATGACATCCGGTGGTGTTTCCTTCGGGAGGCGACGTATGCACCAAGCTCCTGTTTCAAAATGTTTGATGTAATTTTTGATCCCCCTCTAGTTTTATACTTTCAAGTGACTCGTCGGCCGACCATCCCAATTTACCGGGAAATTTTTTGTCCATTATGGAGAAGTTGACCACATTTCCTACCAACGCTTCGGAGCTGAATGCATGGTGGGTAGAAGAACTAGGGAAAAAACCTCCAAAACCCAAGAACGGTAAAATGGACGAGCTCGACGGGGAAGACGAGGAGTCGCGGGATATGGAAAATGAAGACGAACAAGATGATTGGAGAAAGTTTTTTGACGATGATTCCACTGCCAAGCACACGACAAAGGTCTTGGGTGTGCAGGGAAGAATCCATCAGTTAACTTTCCATCAATCTCTTCACTCCTTGCAAGCCCACCGCGCTGTGTTCACGCGAACATGGCTTACCTTTCTACCCCACCTCTCATCCATATCGACCGGTGCCAACCGGGCATTAACAACACGAGCTCTGAATATTATGCACAGGGGAGTTCTCCCTCACCTGACCCGCCCAATTCTCGTAATGGACTGGATAAGCAACTGTGTTGACCTTGGTAAGGAGGACTGCATACTCAGATGATTCATCTTCTTATTTTACTAGGAGGCACTGTGGGCCTTTTGGCGCTCAACGCATTGTTCACCTTGATTAAGGATTATAACTTGTGAGTGGCTACTTGTTTCTTCTGACATTTATTTGATTTGTCTTCAGAGATTACCCATCATTTTATACGGGGCTCTACGCCTTTCTCGACAGAGATGTCCTTCATCTAAAACACCGTGCAAGGTTCTTCCGACTAACCGAGCTTTTCTTGAGCTCAACGTCAGTATTCTATCACTCGTTGATTCCACGACGCCACTAATTTGACTTCTAGTCATTTACCAGCGTCTCTTCTTGCATCATTTGTCAAGAGACTGTCCCGCCTTTCTCTCGCTGCGCCGCCTGCTGCGATCATTATGATCATACCGTTGACGTATAACCTTCTCAAGCGACATCCTGCCCTCATGGAGATGATCCATCGAACGCATGACGCAGACGGTCCTTTCATTGGTGAGTGAAGAATTGCTTTACCTTGCAAATTTTTGACAAGTTACATAGATCCTTTCTTGGAGGACCAAACCAATCCCAACATCACAAATGCGATCGACTCCTCGTTATGGGAGCTATACACACATAAACAGCACTATGATACTGAAGTGTCTACGTTGGCGCGGATATTCGAAGAAGCGTTCACAAGGCCAGGCTACTCCATGGAAGATTTTTTGGACCATACGTACGGGACCGTGAGTTGCTAGAATACAGCGTAGACGCTTTCGCTGAGTAGACGGACTAGCTCGTCGATGCGGAGACGAAGCGTCGTATAAAGAACGAACCCCCTTTTGCGATGGAGCTCGCAAAGAATCCGTTCCCCCAAGCCTCGGGCGAGGACGTCGATATTGTCGCACAGGATGGTTTGGATGCAGTTAGCCAGCTCTGGGTTTTTGGTGACAGTGTTATATAGCGGCGGGTAACTTGGTGGGTAAGTAGTAAGTAGCACAAGACTTCGCTAGTGTATGTAAACACGGACAAATACTCAACCTTACTGACAACATGGACGCGATCCGGGTATCCAAGGCAAGTATGTGGCTACTTGGGACCTCTCTCTTGCTAAACTTGTAAGCTCGTAGGTTGAGAAAGTTATATGTGGTAGATCAGGCTCCGTGCAGTACGGCTCTGTGCATCTGACAGCGCACCACCTGATATTTCGTTATGAAGATCCGGATAAGGAGGAGATGTGGGCGAGTTCTCGTCCATCTTACTGCTTATCACTGTCTTGATGAAAAGGCTAGGTTCCGTACCCGTTGATCTCCCTCGTCATGCAACTTCCACACACTTTACACGGGCGCAGTCCGATCACTTTTCATACGCGGACGTTCGAGACCTTCTCTCTATCCTTTGGGAGCGACCGCGATGCCGTCGACGTATTTGAAAGTGTCAAAGAGCTGACGGTGTGCTGTAGGTGGTGTTTGTTCCCCAACAAGTGTCATGGACCGACAAGTTTGTAGCCTCTGTCAATCAGCTCTATGCATTTTTTTATTCCCCGAATCCACAACTCGATTCCACCGGAGGATGGTCAATATATTCTCCACGGGAGGAGTTTGGACGGATGGGCGTTGGCACCAGGGTGAAGACTTGGCGCTTTACTGACATCAATAAGGATTACCAGGTAGAGCATTTCCTGTTTCATCCCCGAGATGAAATTCATCCGGTTCGTTAGTTTAGCTCAACTTATCCGTCGCGTTTAGTTGTCCCGACACGAATAAGTGACTCCACCCTCCAGTACGCGTCGAAATACAGGAGTAAATGTAGAATACCTACCCTCGCTTATTTGCACTGGGCAAACTACGTGATTAACCTTGTTTTTTCACGAGACAATCTTCTCACATACTGCACACAGGCTAGCATAACTCGCTCCAGTCAGCCCATGGTCGGAATCAAGCAGAACCGTTCTGTTCAAGATGAAAAGCTAGTGGAGGCTATATTTCAAACCCATCACTATCCAGAATCTCGATCATCGAGCGCTCCAATTTATGGCGCAACCACCACAAATTTGATTGTAGATGCTCGCCCAACTGCTAATGCGGTTGCAAACACTGCCAGAGGCGCCGGCACGGAAATCATGGAATATTACAAGGACGCGAAGAAGATCTATTCCGGCATCGATCACATCCACACTATGCGCGAATCGCTTGGCAAGGTTGTAGACGTTCTTCGCGAAGCAGATGCTGTCGCTGCCAGCGTGAGCGGATACCTTCCCGGAGAAGCGCAACAACTCGCTATCTTGGACCGTCAAGCACTGCGTCGATCTGGTTGGCTCCGTCATATGGCTAATATTTTGGAGGCCGTGGTCCTCATCGTCCGAAATATACATATCAGCTCGTCTCATGTTCTGATTCACTGTTCCGATGGATGGGATCGAACATCTCAACTATCCGCTCTCGCTCAACTTTGTTTGGACCCGTACTATCGCACCATGCGTGGCTTTCAAATACTTGTCGAGAAGGATTGGATATCTTTTGGACACCGATTCTTGGATCGTTGTGGCCATCTATCGTCTGAAAAGTTTTTCACGTCCTTGGCGGACACAGCGAATAGCAACGGTAGTGCTGATGCTGCCCAAGCCTTTTTCGCTTCGGTTCAAAGTCGCTTCGTGTCTCAGCATCATATCAAGGAGACGAGTCCTACTTTCCACCAATTCCTCGAATGCGTTCGTCAGCTGCTGCGGCAGTTCCCTGAACGGTTTGAGTTCAATGAGTATTTCCTACGTACCATCCACCATCACCTTTATTCCTGCCAATTCGGAACGTTTCTATACAACTGCGAACGGGAACGCAGATTTGGAGAAGAAGGAATGGTTCCGTCAGAACGCACTGCAAGCCTCTGGGACTTTCTAAACTTGTCACCACAAGTGGAAATGCACAGGAATCCTTTGTACGACAGCTCATTGGACGATCTGACACGCAGAGATGTCAAGGCAGACATGGGAGTGCTCTACCCTAATCCAAAGGGCGTACGGTTCTGGTTTGAACTGTATGGCCGCACGGACGAGGAAATGAACGGAAGAGTTGTTATCTCTCAAGTCAAGGACGAGCCTGAGGTGGCTACTCCTTCCGAGGTCCTCGACGACGATGCCGCGAGCTCGCGTGGATTGTCACCACCGTCAACATCTGATCCTCCCTCAACAATGCGATCCCCTTCACCTTCACTGTCATCTCCTAGGTCTGCCCCAACCGAGGGCTTGTCTTCCAGCCTCCAGGGGCTGTGGTCGTCGCTACCAGATCTTCCCCAGAGAGTAGCCGAAGGTTTCACGAGCGTGGGGCCTTCGACAGCTCTAAAGGCTTCTTGGCCCCCGACGCAACCAACTTCATCGGGCACTGATTCTCTGGCCCACGGTCGCGCGCGAAACTCGAATCCCACCGACTTCTTTTCTAGCAGCGGAGTAAAGTCCGTTTGGGGAAAGCTATCATCAAATGCCACCGCAGCATTCTCAGCCGTGCAAGAAGCATACGATGGGGTTACAAAGGATTCCAAAGTTCCCTCGAGAGGAAGTGGAGATGAGGACAATGCTAGAAAGACGTCTGAGCTCGAGCCTCGCGGCGGGCACGGTGGACAATATTTGCCAGCGACCTCCGAATCGTCGGATAACCCTTGGGAGAGCGTGAAGCCCCAGAGGACACCCGGGCCCATACCCGTGTTACCAAACGACAATCCGTGGCGGTCTGCACGTTCGCACTCCCCCAGACAACCAAGCCCCGCCCGGAATGTACTGGACTCTGGATCGCTTGGTGTGGACCTTGTGGTTGCTCGTTTGCCAAATGAATGCAATGTCCCTCGCATGGCAAAACAGGGACCTGAAGCGGTGACGAGTCCTCCCACGCGGTCGAGCGGCGAGAGAAAAAATGAACAAGAGCAAAAATTACCCATGGTTAATACGGATCCCCTCGGTGTCGGATTGTTGTAATTCACGTTCGGGTCTACTATCGCGCTAGGCGATGACACAAATGTCAGCGAATGGCGTGATTCGATGGTGATTAGATAAGCGACCGTCTCCAAATTTAATGGCCAAGCATTTTTTTTGAACACGAACGTTTTCACTTTCACCTTCTTTCCTTCCATACTTACCCCTCGACCTCCTCCATGTCTCCCAACGGTAGCGCACGTCCTTCTCTTGCCCCAGGGCATTTCCTATTCACTTCCGAGTCCGTTGGCGAAGGCCACCCAGGTGCGGTCGACGCAACATTCTAGTACACCATCTCTCTGACGTTTCCTTAGACAAGATCTGTGACCAGGTTTCCGACGCTATCGTGTGTATTCCGTGTCACTGTTGAATCCGCTCCTCATTCAGTCCCATTAGCTCGACGCTTGTCTCGCGCAAGACCCTTGGTCAAAGGTCGCCTGCGAGACCGCGTCCAAGACTGGCATGATCATGGTCTTTGGTGAGATCACAACCAAGGCCCAGATCGACTACCAAAAAGTCATCCGCAACACTATCAAGCAAATTGGCTACGATGACTCGTCCAAAGGCTTTGATTACAAGACGTGCAACATTCTCGTGGCGATCGAACAGCAATCACCTGACATTGCCCAGGGTCTCGATCACGGCTCCCTGGAGGATATTGGTGCCGGTGACCAGGGTATCATGTTTGGTTACGCTACCGACGAGACTGAGGAGTTCATGCCTTTGACGATTGTGCTTGCCCACAAGCTCAACGCGGCAATGGCCCTTGCCCGTCGTTCCGGGAAATTGCCCTGGCTACGACCAGATTCCAAGACCCAAGTTACCGTCGAGTACAAGAACGATGGGGGTGCTATGATTCCTCTTCGGGTTGACACCATTGTCATTTCGACGCAACATGCAGAAGAGATCTCAACGCCGGAGCTTCGCAAGGAAATCTTGGAAAAAATCGTCAAGGGTGTGATTCCCGCGAACCTTATTGACGAACGCACCATCTATCATGTATGCCTCGTTCGTCGCCTGTGATGTCTTGATATTTACAATATGCGTCAGATCCAACCTTCGGGCCGCTTCGTTATCGGTGGTCCCCAGGGCGATGCCGGTTTGACCGGCCGAAAAATCATTGTCGACACCTACGGTGGTTGGGGGGCCCACGGTGGAGGTGCCTTCTCTGGCAAAGACTTTTCCAAAGTCGACCGCTCTGCTGCCTACACGGGTCGCTGGATCGGTACGAGATCCTTTTGCTTTGAATGTGCACTATGCTGATGATTCTCTTAGCCAAGTCTCTTGTCGCTGCTGGCCTTGCTCGCCGTGCTCTTGTACAACTCTCATACGCTATCGGTGTTGCCGAGCCACTCTCTATTTTTGTCGACACTTATGGTACTGGCAAGAAGTCGAATGAAGAGCTTGTTGGGATTGTCCGCAAGAACTGGGTTCTCCGACCTGGTATCATGGGTGAGTTTTGTGCTCATTGTAGCTGTTCAGTCCTTGAATGCTTGGTGTACAGTCCGTGAGCTTGAACTCCAAAAGCCTGTGTACTTGCGCACAGCGTCCTACGGACATTTTGGCAACCCCGATTACGCCTGGGAGAAACCCAAGAAGCTCGTCTTGTGATTGCATTTCATCATTCGTACCCCCCGTATTATTGCGCCTGGACCTGGCATCGGAAGTTCATCCTTCCCCTCATCTCACATGACGCTGTAGATCGCACACCTTTCTTACCCATGAGGCCCAGAGGGCTAACTCACTGAGGACCTAGTACCCCATTACCTAGTACACCGCTACGACATAAACGTATATCCTTATTGTAGTATTGAAGAATACGATCCGCGTTCAACCGCGCCCTATTATACAATCGGGAACTGTCGGTTAAGATAGGCTCTGATTGAGATTGTCCGGACGGGCCCGATAAAGCTCAGCAGACTACTTACGAGAAAATGATACAGGTCTGTTTGCCGGCAAACGTCCGAGGTTTAAAGGACATTCTATCCACACGCCTCCTTCAAGTTTCACGTCACCCACACCCCCGCCAGTGCGTTTCATCTCCAGTGGTTGCATTCGACACTGCGAACTGATCCTCCCCTAGTGTGTGGCATATTAGGTCTGCTCCTACACGACCCGTCCCTCGACGCCGCCGCCGAGATCTGCGAGGGTCTGTCTTTATTGCAACACCGCGGCCAGGATGCGTGCGGTATCGTGACCTGTGGCCCAAAAGGCCGTCTGTATCAGTGTAAAGCGAACGGGATGGTTCGAGACGTATTCGATGACAAGGCTGTTGGAAAGCTGATCGGTGGTATGGGGGTCGGCCACGGTGAGACTCTCTGATGGGTGCTAGCTTACATCTAATCTCTTCCCCCCCTCCAAGTTCGATATCCAACAGCTGGGAGTTCCAACCACGCCGAGGCTCAACCCTTCTACGTTAATTCGCCCTATGGTATCGTACTTGCACATGTAGGTCTTTGATTGATCCACTGGAGACGCATCCGCCCAACATTGTTCTTCAGAATGGAAATCTTATCAACAGTACGACTTTATTGCAATACATGGATGCCACAGCACATCGGCATATCAACACTTCGTCGGATTCAGAACTCCTCTTAAATACGTTTGCCGATAACCTGCAACAGACCGGCAAGTTTCGCATCAATGAAGAAGATATCTTCACCGCCATCGGAGGCTTGATGAAGCAGTGCAGGGGAGCGTATGCATGTGTTGCGCTGCTCGCGGGATTCGGGATCATCGCTTTCAGGGACCCCAATGGCATCCGACCTGTCGGGATGGCATCTCGCAGAGCTGTTACCGGAAAAGACTGGCTATTCGCCAGCGAGAGTATCGTGGCTGATGCTGGCGGTTTCAGTGACTGGCAGGATGTCAAACCTGGTGTGTCCGTAAAATTCTCACTGCTGATCAGGCGCTAACGCCCTCAATAGGGGAGGCTGTCATCATCACTCGGTCAGGAGTTTCGAGGCGCGTTGTTGCTCAACCGGCAACCTTTGCACCCGACATCTTCGAATTTGTTTACTTTGCCCGACCCGATTCCGTGTTGGACGGTGTAAGCGTCTACCGGAGCCGGATGGCCATGGGTGACGCGCTCGCAGAAGAAGTACGCAAGGTTTTGTTGGAAAAAAACATCACCGTAGACGTCGTCATTCCGGTCCGCTCGTTATCCTGTCCTTTCGAGCATCCTGATTTACCAAATGGCCTTAGGTGCCAGACACGTCGCGTGTCGCCGCCTTGAACCTAGCTCAGAGGCTTCAATTGCCTTACCGAGAGGGTTTTATCAAAAACCGATATATCGGCAGAACATTTATCATGCCCGGACAACAAATGAGGCACGTCTACAGTCTCTGACAGAAATGTCTCACTAACAGCATACAGGAGGAAGAGTGTGAGGAAAAAGCTTAACGCTATGGCTCTCGAGTTTGCGGACAGAAATGTCCTGTTAGTTGACGGTAAGTGTCGTTATTTCGTGATCCGGACCGTAAAATCGTAAGGATATTCTCTCAGATTCCATCGTGCGAGGTACAACTTCCAAGGAGATTATCCAGATGGCAAAAGATGTCGGCGCGAAGAAAGTCATTGTTGCGAGCTGTGCTCCCCCGATCCGGTAGGTCCTCCTGCCTTTCTTCACCGTCTGCCTTTTGATCTGCTACGCAGGTATTCCAACGTCTATGGAATCGACATGCCGTCACGCTCGGAACTCGTTGCGTATGGCCGGACGACCGACGAAATCGCAAATGCCATCGGTGCAGATCTTGTCGTCTTCCAGAAGCTCTCGGACCTGATCGCCTCTGTCCGTCAATTCAACCCATCCATCGAGACGTTTGACTGTTCGGTTTTTACGGGCGAATATGTCACGGGGAGTGTCGACGAAGGATACCTGGCTTATATCGATTCGTTGCGAGCTGACCATGCCAAGAATAGGACGATTCCAAATGACCTCAAAACTACAAGAGTCAACGGTACGAGTGGTTTGAATAGGGACGACGACCGATCTATGCCAAGTTCAACTATGGTTACGAACGGGGCAGATGACACTGTTGGTCTACACAACAGTTGGAACATAAGTTGACCGCTATGAAATAGATTACATCGATGACTAAACGATCTGAAGTCTACTTGCCTCTCAGCAGTTGTGGGAATAGAAAGAAATGGGGAAAACAGATGTGGCTAGGGATGCATGGATCTATGGTGCTACACAGAATACAGTAACGCTACTTGCTCGTTGGAGATAGATACTCGAATGTCGCTGTCACAGTACCGTGGTATATATTCGACAACAAGTCACCGTGCAGGCACGCTACGACTATTATTTCCGGCTTGAGAAGGAAGCTGAGAGAGGGCCCG
Organism: Boletus semigastroideus; assembly: GCA_038090295.1. Taxonomy (NCBI): domain Eukaryota; kingdom Fungi; phylum Basidiomycota; class Agaricomycetes; order Boletales; family Boletaceae; genus Boletus; species Boletus semigastroideus. Next base: position 66,658 of record JBBPMK010000036.1, on the reverse strand, counting down.
GTGCTTTGGCATGAATAATGATGCCATGCGATCCCTCTTTTGTATTTGTGGTTTGGAGGGACGAGACTCAGTGGCCTGTGATGGGGGGTGAGCAGGTGATGGTACCCGCGATGGTGAAAGATCGTTTCGGGTAACAGGATCTGTTGCGTTCGTAGATTGAACAGGGCAAGATGTCGTTTGCGGAAATAAAGCCGAGGGGCGAGCGACAGCAACAGTTTTGACAGTCACTCGATTATTATCGGACTTGATCGACGGAGGTACGAGTGGGCTAGTACTGGTGGTGGGGCGATGCACCTTGCTGAGGGGTATCTGGGAAGATAACCGAGGTGTATACAAAGACCGGAGTTTAGTGGCTTCGTTCTTCGTCTTCTGAAACAGGGACTTTGGCTGGTTGGAACCCCCCCCTGGATGGCGTGTCAGGTGAGCGAAAGAAGAACGAGCCAAGGCTCACATGCGCGCGGGCGCCTAGCAGGAGGCAGTTTGTCGGTCAATTTGACCTCTCGTTCTCTCTTGCGTTCTGCAGCCTCCATGCGCTGATTTCTGAGCCTTGATGAGACCTCTTCGAGGCGATGTGCCTCGGCCTCGCGGAGAAGCTATGCTGATGTGTGAAACAGCGTTCTTGGGTCAGCGCAGACGGGAACGTACGAAATATTGATCACGCCAGGATTCGGGTTGTTGATCGCTGTTTCGTGCGAGCTGTTCTGCAAGCAAAGGATAAGACTTGAAGCAGAGACGTTCCCATAGATCTGAAGACAGCGCGTCAGAGACGAAGGTAAACAGTTTTGGGACTCGTTGACGACGTGCCTGATGTGTCTTGTTTGAGATACTAAGTGCATCAAGAATGAGAAGAGGCTGTGATAAGTGGGAGATGGACTCACGGGCGAGGTTTGCTCCAAGCGGAGGAGGGTATCTGCAGAGCAGCATTCGAGCACGGGTTTAATAACATCGTACCGTATGTCGTCACCAAGACAAGTTATGGCTGTTGCCAGGTGTGACGATGAGGACGAGGACGAGGAGACAAGGAAGGACATACCATCTGCGTGGGCTGAAAGGACTAAATTGACGGGGAGGGTGAGCTCGAGTGAGGAATGGGTCGAGGTTGCTCACCACGCTGACAATGAGAGACAAGGGACGGCACTCGACGCAGGGCGAGATCAGACTCTGAGGCCATATAGCGGTACGACTAGAGCGACGTACGCAGCATCGCTTTTATACAATGTGTGATCACACTTGCCAAATACAGTAGCATGTTATCATTTACTGCTCTTCATCCTCCTCCTCCTCCTCCTCCTCCTCCGCCTCAAACGCACGCTCCTGTGCGTTCATCGCACCCAGAACATCCTCAGACTGTCCATTTTGTGCCGCAAGTCGTTGTCCTGCACACCCGTGTCATATCGCAGCAACGGCCGTCTGCTGAGTCGTCGCACTCACTGATCAGCGTGTGAATCGCCTCTTGTGTCTTTCTCTCAAGCTTGGCAAGCTTCTTCTCCGTCTCCCTCTTAAGATCCCAGTTCGGTCGTTTTGGCGCGATGTTGAACACGTCCTGTGACCGCTCAGCTGTGCACCGTATGGCCCTGTCACCACTCACAAGTTCCTGCACCCTGCGTTGTTCGTCCTCCGCAATGATCTTCTCAGCCATACCTTCGACGTCCTTTTCAACAGTGTCTTGTGTTAATCTTCCATTTTGCGTGTGCTTTCTCAACGTCCGCGTTTCCGGGTCAAAGTTTCGGTTCAGTAGCACAGACTCACTGCACAGCGCGCGTCAGCAAACGTTGGTCGCTAAACCGTGTGCAGCGCACCCATCGTTGGCGTCTACACGTCCTTCCTTTCTGTTTTTGAGTGCAACCAGCCGTGCCTTGCGTGCCTCGGATGCCTCCTGGAGAGACATGGTGGTCGACGTTCAGTCTATGGCTGACTAAGCAATACTATATGAGCACAACAGTGACTTGCTCTTTGCTTGGGAATCGATGTTTGCGCTATGTCGCAGAGTCATCCTACGACGCCCGCCTCTGTCTCGCCCCTTCACCGCGGTACAAAAGTCCATTGATACAGCCCAGTTTCCGTGTGACGCCATAAGGTGTGTGTACATTTCACCGCGCAGAAGTGTCTTATTACGACGCGCTCTTGCAGGAACTTTTCCATCATTGCTCACATCGGTATTCTTATTCTCGAACTCGTCTAACCATGTGCATTTACACTCACCCTAGACCATGGCAAATCTACATTGGCCGACCGGTCAGTCACCTTCGTGTCGTCGGTGTGCTCACCTCACTTATTTGCCCAGGCTGCTAGAGGTACACTCGCACGAGGCTCTCTCCATGTCACTCTACCAACATACGTTTAGCTTACAGGAACCATTCCAAAGAAAGCTTTTGGTTACAACCAGCAGGTTTTGGATAAACTCAAAGTTGAACGAGAGCGCGGAATTACTGGTGAGGCACTTAGACACTCAATGAGAAACCGAGTTCACGCAGCTGTGCATAGTCAAAGCTCAGACTGCGAGGTGAATATCACTTCTTGCGTATTAGACGTCTCCTCACTGCTCTGCATCAGTATGGTATATACCACCAGTTCGCAAAAATACCTCCTGAATCTCATCGATACCCCCGTAAGCTTATCATGTAATAAATCAACTATCTTTTATACCTTATTTTAGGGCCATGTGGACTTTTCATGGGAGGTTTCCCGATCTCTGGCAGCGTGCCAAGGCGCGCTCCTGATGGTAGACGCCACGCAAGGTGTCCAGGCTCAGTCTATCTCCGTATATCATATCGCCAAGGAGAAAGGCCTGATAATCATCCCTGTTCTTAACAAGGTCTGTATCTTTCAGCCCACTGACCGACCAGGCTCATCAATGAGATGTCAACGAAGATTGATATGCCTGCATCACAACCCGAGCGCGTCATTTTGCAATTGCAGTCCACATTTGGTGTAAATCCCGTCGATGTATTGCAAATTTCAGCTAAAACCGGTCAAGGTGTAGAGGCTGTGCTCAGAGCCATCGTTGACCGAATTTCCCCTCCGTCTGCCTCCGCGGAAAAACCTCTCAAAGCTCTGCTATTCGACTCTCAGTGAGTATTGATCCAGTGTTCCTGGTTCCGAGCACTAATCTATCTCAGTTACGATCGTTATCGAGGTGTCATCTCACTTGTGAGCATTCTCGATGGGGTGATTCGTAAAGGTACGTCCGAGTTCATACGTTCCAAATGCCTATCTCTTAGATTTCGCGTCATGCCGATAGGTGATAAAATCGCGTCTTGTCATACTCGTAAGAAATACGAAGTCCAGGAAATTGGTATCATGCATCCGGACGAACTTCCTACCGCAAGCCTACAGCCTGGGCAAGTCGGTTATGTAGCTTGCAACATGAAGGAATCATCGGAAGGTGTGTGGAACTGTTCTCTTTTGTTTGAATCCGCTCAAATGAACATCCAGCTCACGTCGGAGATACTCTCTACCATGTTGGTACGCAAGTAACCCCCATGCCAGGTTTTCGACCTGCGAAGCCCATGGTAAGTATTTATCGCGAGTGAAATTTGTTTCTTACAGTCGCCAGGTTTACGCGGGTGTTTTCCCCGTCGACACAAATGACTTTACCAAGCTCGAAGAATCCGTCAAACGTGTGCGTAACTGTATCTCCGATTCCCCGTTCGATTCCTCAAGAACTGCACGTCTAGCTGACACTCACCGACCGGAGTGTCTCGGTTCAGCGCGAATCCTCCTCCGCGTTAGGGCAGGGCTGTCGTCTTGGATTTCTCGGAACTTTGCACATGGATGTCTTCCGTCAACGTTTGGAAGACGAGTATAACGCAAGCATCATTGTTACCGCTCCTACAGTCCCCTACAAAGGTGAGCTGCCCTGGTCACCGAGGGTACAGCTGCTAATGATGGACTTTGGCAGTCATTTATAGAGACAAGACTGTCATCGTCAGCAATCCCACGGAATTTCCAGATCTTTCAGACTCTTCGACAGGCGTCAAGGAACTCCAAGAACCGATGGTCAAGGCAACGATCATCGTTCCCGAAGGTTTGCTGTATCCTTCCTATGATTCTGTCAGTGCTAAACGTTCGCTTAGGCTACCTTGGCGAGATAATGGAGCTATGTTTTTCGCATCGCGCGGAAGACTTGGACCACCGTTACTTGGATGCTGAGGCGACCAAATCTGCTCGCATCATCTTGACATGCATCATCCCCTTGAGCGAGATCGTGACTGACTTCTTTGGGAAACTTAAGAGCACAAGCTCTGGATACGCAAGCTTTGAGTACGTAACTACCTGCATTCCTTGCTTTCTGTCCCAGCGTGAACTGACAATGCACAGTTATGAGGAAGCTGGGTATAGGAGGAGTGATTTATCCAAGGTAAGGATATGAGGAAGAAATCGTGACTTCAACTCAGTTCAGTGGGTCCAATCAGATGGTTTTCCTCCTCAATGGAAAACCGGTGGATGCCCTAGCATTGATTGTGCACCGATCTGCACAGCAAGATGTCGGGAGAACGTGGGTTAAGAAGTTACGTGAGTATTCATCCCGATTTCTGTCAAATTCGCAGATGCCGATCACGTCTAGACAAGGTTATACCTCGTCAACTGTTTGAAGTCCCAATTCAAGCAGCAATCGGAAAAAAGATCATCGCACGTGAGACACTGAAGGCGTTGCGTGCAGACGTCACGGCGGGCTTGTATGGAGGTACATATTAACGGTCAAAGTCGTGATTGTCTCGCTAATCTAATGTCCTTTAGGTCACTACGAACGCAAGATGAAACATCTCGAGAACCAAAAAGAAAGTAAACGTCGTATGAAGCGAATCGGCAGTGTGGATCTGCCACAGGAGGCCTTCTTCGATATTTTGAGCACCAAAGCCAAGTAGTCATGGCCGAAGGAGTGCCCAAACGCAGAGTATTCGCACGCCGTAACCCTGCTAAAGCTCGTAGTCTTCGTCATCATAAGCCTCCTTGATAAGTCGGTAAACCGACGACGGTGGGTGATCACCACTGAAGATTATGGTTTCTCCAAGTAAAGATAGGACGCGAGAGAGACTCACTCATTTGTGACATACGCATCGATCATCTCTGGGCGCACATAGTCATAGAAGGGATTTATGACGTCTACTTTATCTACCAGATCACCATCTTCAAAGCCGAGGACGCTACTCGGATTTCCAAAATCAAGAGCACCATATTCATAGTATAGATTCCATTGAGGGGTGAGTTTGAACTGCCCTGCACAAACGACGACCGGCGTGCTGTGTGCGCGAGCAGCCGTAGCAGCCAGAAGCGACCCAGTGATAGCGAACATCCCGCCATTCGCAAGAATGGCATGTGCGCCAAGTACGACTTTGTTTATTCGCGACATGAGGGCATATATTGAAGAATCGGGAACGAGGACTGTGGATATGCCTGCCGACGAGAGTGAGTCAGCCATCTGGTGGCCACTGTACCTATCAACCGGACATGAGTTGGAGTTAGCGGAAGGATAAATGAAGGAGAGTACTGACGATGGGGCGGTCTCTGCAACGATGACAGTGTATTTCCGAGAAGGAGCGGCTGATTTCAAAAATGCTGCTACCGTGTTTGACTTGCCTATTGTGAGGATGATCTCACTGGGAATATCTTGTTCAAGCACGACGCGTCAAAAGAGATCGATGAACAGACGACATACTCAGAGTGTATGTGATCTTTGGCGTTCTTTGATATGTTATCGTACACGGTTTCTAGTTCATCAAAGACATCTTGTATTGCCTCCATGAGCACGGGCTTTAGCGTTCGAGCAAATGCATCGGGATCGTCAGGGTTGTCTTCCTTCAAGGTACCTCGCATCTCGTGAGAAGTCTTTTGAGGCGTAGCCTGCTTTCGGGGCTGTCCTTGAGAAACAAACTTTGCAATCGAGAACGACGGCGCTGACGGGACAGTCGTCCCTTGTGATGCAGTATGATATTCCTCTCGGATGTGATGCAACACTTTGCGAACAGTGTTCCCTACCGTGTACTCTGACAAAGTCAACTCACGAACTGACGCAGAGGCCGATATCGATACCTTTGGGTTGAGCATCTACTAATTTTCGGCCCACGGAGCGGATTATCTCGACAAGTTGATCGATGTTGGAAAAACGAGCCTTGGAGACGACCTGACGGAGTACGAGGAGGGTTTCCAGTGCCGTCTCTCTCGAGCCAAAAACCTGACTATGGAACAGAGATGAACTCGGGATTGTGAGACGCAAGGGCTCTACCAACCGTCTCCGAAGTTTGGCTGCAAGAATTTCGACAGCTTTTTGACTTGCTGCGGCTGATGGTTCAGTGGCCATGATGAGTTCGAGTTCGAGCCTGAGTCACATCCAAAGTACTTCCATAAAGAGCACTACCACAGTCTTACAATGTACTGCGACCCCTCCTCAGATATGCCAGTCCAACCTGTCTGCCCATTCTCCAGGAAGTAACTGGGAAATCTGTTCGACATCTTTATCACCCCTCCCGGACAGACACTGCAAGGAAGGGTTAGCCGAGGCGACTATATCCATTCAAAACGTCTCACTATCACTAAATCCGTCTCTTTCGGGAGCATCTTCGCCCGGCGAACCCCTTCCCATATGGCGTGCGATGATTCCAGCGCTTACCCTCCATTCAGCAATTACCCGGTGACACGAAACAATGACTAACCAGGAATTATTCCCTCGAGTTGCGTAATGAGGCGGAACCCTCTCAGTGCCTCTTCGTCCGTCGCAACTACATACTCCGCGCGACCAGATTCCTTCAACCAAGCATGCTCCGGTCCAACTCCAGGATAATCCAAGCCCGCGCTGATGGAATGTGTCTCGATGATTTGACCAACGCTGGATTGTAGAATGTACGTCCGCACGCCATGAAGCACCCCAGGCGTTCCTTTGGCAAGCGTGGCACTGTGTCGATCACCATCAAGACCTGCCTACCTGTATCAGCCATGTGTTCTTAGAATATCGAAATACCAACCTTCGCCACCGGCTTCCACGCCAACCAATTGGACGTTCTTGTCGGGTATAAATTCATAGAACGAGCCAATTGCATTGCTCCCACCGCCAACACAGGCAACGACGACATCAGGAAGTTTTCCTTTGATTTCGTAAAGCTGCGACTTGATTTCCTTTCCTATTACTTTCTGGAAATCGCGCACGATAGTAGGAAAAGGATGGGGTCCGATGCACGACCCAACAAGATAATGCGTGTTCGCTAGGTTGGTTACCCAATCGCGCAATGCATCGTTGACTGCATCTTTTAGTGTCCGAGATCCGGACTCGACTGCTATGACCTTTGAAAGGAAGGGTTGAAGGGCCAACCGAGGTCGAAAAACCAGAAACGCACCGTCGCACCAAGCATTTTCATTCGAAAAACATTTAGTGCTTGGCGTTTTACATCGTCGGCACCCATGTACACGACACACTCCATTCCAAATCTGGCACACACAGTGGCAGTAGCGACGCCATGCTGTCCGGCCCCGGTCTCCGCGATGATTCGCTTTTTCCCCAAACGTTTGGCGAGAAGAATCTGTGCACCATGAGGCTCAGTAAGATGATGAGTAAAATATCACTACTCGCCTGGCCAATGGCATTGTTAATTTTGTGCGAACCAGTGTGGTTCCTATGTTAGAGTGTAAGCCAGCACAAAGGGACCTTCAAGGGCATACGTACAAGTCTTCTCGCTTCAGCCAGATCTGAGCACCACCACCATACTTCGTCAGGGACTCTGCAAAATACAATTTCGAGGGACGGTTCATATAACCATAGTGGCTCTCGAACTCTTTCCAGAATTCTGGATCGTGGAGAGCCGACTGGTGTGCTTCCTCGAGCTGGATCAGGCAATCAAACAATGCCTCCGGGACGAACTGCCCCCCGAATTGCCCGAACCTGGCAGGCAGTGTAGTTGCGAACGGAGAGGTCGCTTCCCCTGGATTGGAAAGTGCCGAAGCCAATGGGGCAGACGGGGGGTCTACTGTTTGAGAGGGTTCATCCTGGGTGAACGTGCGGCAGAACGACTCTACGGCTTGTGGAATGAGATCGGACGATGCCTCCTTGATGATATTGACCAAACGACTTCCGATGACAACGCCATCGGCACCAGCACCTCGGACATATTCAAAGTGAGCTCGCGTAGCCACTCCAAAACCAACCGCGATTGGAATAGCGGTATGCTCTCGAACACGGGCGACGATGTCAGGGAGTTGGCTATTGATCTCACCCTGCACGGAGGATCCGGTGGTACCCATCTGTGGATAGTTCAAAGCTTGTGACGCGACAAGGAGTGGATTAGATGTACCCTGGAAACAACGTAAATGAAAGAGTCTGCAATGGAAGCGAGAAATTTGATCCTGTTCAAGGATGTCGAGGGAGCTATGAGTGGAACATAGGACATGCTAAAAAAACCCGTCATTAGCGTTCCCGGGTAGAATGATGATCGACATACTCGGCTCTCTGGCACTTGTCCCTAAAGTCGATGGCTTCTTCAGGCGGGAGATCTACCATGATAAATCCGTTCGCGCCAGCTTCTCTCGCGTCTTGAATAGCTTTTTCTTCCCCATAGGCGATCATGGGATTGTAGTAACCTGCAGATCGCAAAGTTGACTGAGGTGAAATCAGAGCGGACAGTGGCTAACCCATGAGCAATACGGGAACAGAGAGACCCTGCTGGCGGGCCTCTCTGACTTGACCGAGCACGGTAGCGTAATCGATGTCGTTGTGGACTGCGATCTAACGCGGTTGAATATAGAGGGAAGCAAGTGACGAAGAACGGGCCAAACCGTGTTGGTCTCTTGAATGGTGGGGCCATCAGCGATTGGGTCAGAGAAAGGAACACCCAGTTCGATGATGTCTACGCCTCCTCTTTGCATGGCAAGACAAATCGGTACGGTATCGGTTACTGTCGGGTATCCTGCGGTGACAAAGGTGACCAGTGCACATTTTCTCTGTACCGACGATTAGGATCGCTTGACCGTATCATAAAATGGATATATACATTGATTTTCTTGGTCTCAAAGACAGACTTGATCACTTGCATGATGATATGTCTCGTCGGCTGGGTTTGAATCACTCATGGATCCTACACCATCCTCGGACGAGGCTAGGGTCCTCGTCATATACACTGGTGGAACGGTTGGCATGCTCCTCAGCGCACGAGGATACGTTCCAGAGCCTTTTTTCCTCACAGAAACGCTCAAAAGTCAGAAACGGTTTCACGATCCTCTCCAGGATTCCTTGTTTTCACATGCAGCTTCCGTAAAGGGCTACAGAGAATGGTCTTCTAGCGGGAGATCCAGTCCATCTGCCACGGAGTCACTCACCCCGAATACTTTGGGTGTCCCTCATCCCACCCTATTGGTCAAGTCATCGCGTCCAATTGGCAGAGCTGGTAGCCTACCCATCCCATGCGAAATCATCGCGGACGATGTTTACCAAGCAAGGCTTCCCAGCTTGGTTACTCCAAGGAGTGTTGCACCCGGCCTTACCGGTGGGAAGCGTGTCCGCTATGTCATTCTAGAGGTATGTGGTATGGTAAATGTTACAATTCAATCGCAAACAGGGGTGTCAGTGGGATCCTTTACTGGACAGCAGTAATATTGAGATAAACGGTGCATATGGCCCTCATCTCGGAAATACACGGCCTTCTCTGACCTCCCACAGACTGGGTTCGTATTGCAACAGAGATAGAGCTCAACTACATGGACTTTGACGCGTTTGTGGTGCTTCATGGAACGGATACGATGTCTTATTCGTCCAGCGCGTTGAGCTTTTTGCTGGAAGACCTGGGAAAAACTGTGGTCGGTCTTCTTCCCTATGCACACGAAACACCACTACGAGGGTGTTATCCGTCACAGATCCTAACTGGCGCGCAAATACCTCTGTCCCAGCTTCGGAACGATGCCGTGGATAATCTTCTTGGGGCATTGACCATCGCCGGACATTATATCATACCGGGTAATCTTGCGCCGTCCGAGTGATTTTATATTCATTCTTTCTAGAGTGCAGCCTATACTTCAACCACGTTCTCTATCGCGGAAACCGAGTTTCGAAAGTATCTTCATACGACCTGAGCGCCTTTCATAGCCCAAACTTTCTCCCCCTAGTCAATGGTCCCCTCCTGCATTTTGTGAGCCTGTGTTCGTCACTAATCTTCCAACAGTCGGGATCGATATTGTGGTGAATTGGAATGAAGTCTTAAGGCAGACAAACTTGCGTCGCTTCAGAGCTCATAAAAGTTGCTCAATTATCTGTCACCATACGTCCCATTGATTGTCACCCGTTTTTGCAGAAATGAGTCCCAATGTCGGCAAGTGGCCAAATTCACCGCCTAGCTTCTCGTCACCCATCTCGTTGTAGCGACTCTCCGGCTATTCCCTGGCATGAGCGAAGCCACTATACACGCGTTCCTGGCTCCGCCAACCCGTGGTATTGTACTTGAGACCTTTGGCGCTGGGAATGCACCACAGAGGTCTGCGTTGATGACGGCCCTTAAGCGTGCATGCGACTCGGGAATCGTCGTTGTCGCGATAACGCAGTGTTTGAAGGGTTCCGTCTCGGACGCGTATGAGACTGGCAGAGCGCTCCAGAGTGTAGGCGTTGTTCCTGGTGGAGATATGACGCCAGAGGTAACACAACTCAACTGCACCTACATTGCGAAACAAATGACACGATCCGTAGTGCGCACTGGCAAAACTAGCCTACCTTCTATCCAAGCCCGAACTGAGCGTCGATCAAGTTAGGGAATTAATCGGCATGCCGCTGCGTGGTGAACTCACCCGTCCTGCACTTCCTCCGCCTACCCGACCTCCGACGGCTGCGCCTGATCTACCGACTGTTCAAGGACTTTTAATGCAATTCGTACGACTTTCTAATTCAAGCTCGGCAAACCAAAGGCCAAAGATCACATTTTCTCCATCGACGGGGGATGAAGCCCAAGATGCTGCAGCATCGTGGTCTGGCACCGCGAGCGAGACGGCGTCGACTGAAGCAGCCCTTCTTCCCTTGCTAATGCACCTTGCCACTGCTTGCGACGACATAGAAAGCCTACAATTCTGCAAGGCTATCGCCGCAACATGGGAAGCGGAAGACATGACGCCGGCTACTATTCCTGGAGGTGTTGTGAACTGCCTCGAAGCTGGATCTGGCCGATCTCCTCTACACGTTGCGGCACTCGTCGGAAATGCTGCTAGCGTTGCTTGGTTGCTAAAGTCTGGCGCGCTGGTGCATCTTAGAGACACTCTCGGGCACACTGCCTTGTATTATGTGAGTGAATTACCCTTTGGTCGCGTTGTTGGATCGATTGCGCTCAACTCGTCATAGGCAGCTCGTCAAGGACACAGGGATATCGTAGACATCCTCGTACGCGCTGGAGCTAACCTCGGAGGGTTGGAGTGTGAAGCTGGATATGCCGAGCTCTCCGTGAAGAATGCACTCGATTCCGGGGATCAACATGCCATCGAAATTTGGAACAAGGCTGGGATGAAAATGGGCGAACGAAATCCGGGGCTGAAAATTCGAGAGTGATAATCGATACATGATAACGGTATAATGTAAATTAACAGTGAGTACGGTAACATATGCTACGACTGCGAGTCACGATCGCCAGCGTCCATTCCCTCTGCATCTGATCCAGATTCGGAGGACGCGTCATTGGCAGCGTCTCTTATTTTTTCGCGAAGCGAGTTGAGGAAAAGGCCTTGTTGCGCGCAAGGAAACGTAAACGAATCGCCTATGTATTCCAGGCCTTTGACGAAGGCGGGGGATTCCTTGTCGAGGTGCAAGGGGGTGTATTTGACCCTGCGATGTATAAAGTCGTCGTCGGAAGCGGGCTCGCCATTTGGACCACCGAAACCGTTGAATATGCGCATGGTAAAGACGATACCTAGCAGCGTCGGTGAGCCGTGATCCAGCGCGAACGAGAGAAAACCGACTTTTTTCACCTATGCGTTCACCTTCGATGTCGTCGCCTCGACGGGTCATTTCGTAGTATGTGTATATGCAATGGAATATGACTTCAGGCTCTTCCGAGTCCGACGTATGTTCCAACTTGACGTTGGTGACGAGGAGATTGGACATGTCTTCGTAGAACTTGATAACTTCGGTCATCTTCGGGTCATCCATGCCGAACGGTCGCTTGGAGTGCAGCCGGGAGTTTGGGGTGCCCTTTTGGGCGGCTCGAGCAAGGAGATCCTTTGATCTCTCAATTTCTGCGTCGCGCTCGCGGGTGGTGTCCTGGACTGTGGTGATGTCTGGAGTGGGCGTTGGATGAACAGCGACTAGGGGTGGGCTGACCTAGTTGTTCTAGTTCTGCGATACGCTTCGTTTTCTCGTCGATGAGATCGTTCTTTTCGTGGATGACTTGTTGAAGACGCGAAATGTCTTGCTCTGCAGCACGTTTTTCTTCGTCGGCTGCTTCTCTTGTGAGGAAATGAAGCGCGACAGCCTGACCCGTGCGAGAGAGTGGCTCGACGCGAGCCAACTGGGACGTGAGCTCTTTTATGAGGGCATCCTGTGCTACGGGACGTGAACGGGGGCGACGAACGGAAGGGGTGTGGAGACACACATTTGGCGCGCTCTTCGTACTGTATGTGTAGTTGCTCTAGTGCCTGTTCTGGTTCTGTCCTTCGTATCTGAAGTAGCTCTTCTAATTGGCTAGACAACGCGTCTCGTTGAGACTCGAGCTGGGATGGACGTCGATTGAAGCGACGAGGACGCGACGAGAACACGCACGTCTTTCTTGGGCTGTTTTCGAGTCGAGTCTTTGGAAGACATTCAGTTATTGTGGCTGTGTTATAGTATTATGACTTGTTTGGATTGTTTGGTTCTCCTCCTCCTCCTCCTCCTCCTCTTTTGACAGACTCTGTCGTCTCATTTTCTTCTCAAATCCAAGGTATGTTCCTTTCTTAATTTTATTGGCGATTACCCAGCTCGAATCCATCATGTAAACCTCACCTCCTACTCCACTTCCCCCCCAGACCTCATCCAACCCCTTCATCCATCACTCTCAAGCCCTCATCATCATCCCCAAATCCACATCTCATTCTTGTTCTTGAGCTAAATTCGTAATGGCAGAGGTAGACTATAATCGCAAACGCTCCCGCTCCCCTTCGGACTCGGACGAGAAGAAGCATCACAAGCGTGCAAACACAGGCGCTACGGCTTCCCCGGATGACTCTCGCGTCCAGAAGATCCAAGATTCCGGTCCACCTTCTCACTTATCTATGACTCATGATGTCAACATGGCAGAAGACCCCGCTTCCGTAGCAGACACCACCGCCTCCACGCCCTCTCCCATTCCCTCCTCATCCGACAACAAGAACGGCGATTCCCGCACCAGGTTGGACGACGTTGGCAGGTCATACGCTCCTCCCTCCTCTTCCACTGCGCCTCCCCCTCCCTCCGCCATGATCCATATGCGTTGCCTCATCGTCACTCAAGACGCTTCTATCATCATTGGCAAGGGTGGTGCCCACGTAAACGAGATTCGCGACAAGAGTGGGGCCCGCGTCATGGTCTCAGAGAGCATCCCCGGTAACCCAGAGAGAATTCTCAACGTCAGCGGCCCTCTTGATGCGGTCTCCAAGGCAAGTCCTCGATCACTCTTTACATCATCGCCTTCACGTGCCACCATCATCAGGCCTTTGGCCTCATCGTGCGGAGGATCAATGACGAACCCTTTGACGTCCCCTCTGTTCCTGGAAGTCGCGCAGTCACTATCAAGTTTATGATTCCCAATTCCCGTATGGGCTCAGTGATTGGCAAGCAAGGGTCGAAAATCAAGGAGATCCAAGATGCCAGTGGTGCTCGATTAAATGCGAGCGAGGGCATGCTCCCTGGCTCTACCGAGGTAAGCATCGTGACAAATTCACCCTTGGCTTCAAACACTTTACCACCTACAGCGTGTCCTGAGCGTGGCAGGAGTTGCGGATGCGATCCACATCGCGACCTACTATATTGGCAACATACTGATCGAGGCACAAGAACGTATGCCATCGTCCTCTGGCCATTCGAGCTACCGTCCATCGAACTATACTCGACGTACACCGTACACCGGGTCGTCCTACGTGCCTGGTTATTCGTCGCATCACCCATATGCTCCATCCCATAATCCTTCCCAGCAGTTACAAACGCAGCAGATTTACATTCCAAACGACCTCGTGGGATGCATCATCGGCAAGGGTGGCAGTAAAATTAACGAGATAAGGCATATGAGCGCCAGCCAGATCAAAATCATGGAGCCTGGTGCTGGTTTGAACGGCGCTCCGTCGTCCGGTTCGGAAGGGGAAAGGCTGGTAGTGATCACCGGGCAGCCTACCAACATACAAATGGCGGTCCAATTGTTGTACCACGTATGTGCTCGTGCTCGACGTCCGTCGTCCCATTCTCACACATTTTTGGGATAGCGATTGGAACAAGAGAAACAAAAGCAACTTCGGGCTTCTACTTCGTCATCTTCCTCTTAAGCGTACTTACAAATTTGTTTTTCTCCGTTGGCTTGGTAGTCAGAAATGTGTTTACGTAATACAATCCTCAAGTCGAGCCTAGTTTTTTCTGGTCCGTTCAATGTAATGTCGTCCATATTGAAAGTACAAAAGGCCAATGCTGAGTCAAAACGACGAAAACGCAAGGCAGATGAGATGGACGTCGACGACGAAGGACCAGTTCAACAAAAACGGAACAAGCAGCGTGTGCTGCTGCTCTCGTCTCGTGGGGTCACACACCGGATGCGCCATCTCGTGAGCGATCTCGAGGCTCTCTTGCCTCATGCCAAGAAAGGTGCGTCGTCGTGCTAGCCCGCATTTTTTGACCAAGATTTACATCACGCCCAGAATCCAAGTTGGATTCAAAGTCCCAACTCCATCTCCTTCCGGAGTTGGCAGATCTGAACAACTGCAACAATGCTTTATACTTTGAAGCGCGCAGACACGAGGATCTCTACATGTGGGCAGCAAAGGCCCCCAATGGTCCGAGCGTCAAACTACACGTGCAGAACGTGCACACGATGGATGAACTAAAGTTGACCGGCAACTGCCTCAAAGGGAGTCGAGGTATACTCAGCTTCGACAAGGCATTCGATGAGAGCGAATGGGCAAGGTTGACAAAAGAGATTTTCACGCACGTGCGGAAACTGGCTTCACTGACTGACCCCACCTGACCTCATGTCAACAGATTTTCGGTGTACCTCCTATGGCTCGAAGAGCGAAACCGTTTGTCGATCACATTCTAACGTTCTCCATACTCGACAACAAGATCTGGTTCCGAAATTTTCAGGTCATTTCCACGTATTAATTCTCTCGTATGTTGTCTGAATGCCTTGCCACCCAGATCTTTGAAAAGGACCCTGAGCAACCCAATGGCCTTCCGAGTACATCGTTGGTCGAGATTGGTCCCCGGTTCGTGTTAACGCCCATCCGGATATTTGAGGGTGCCTTTGGTGGTGCCACTGTCTACTCTAATCCAGGTGCGTCGTTTTTACCCTGGTTTTGAGATACTCTTTTGACAGCCTCGCCAACGTTGCAGAATTTACCACACCAACCGCGACAAGGAGATTGATCAAGCAGAGCAAGGGGGATAAATACGGCAAGCGAAAGGATGCTCAGCAAGAAAATGCACGGAGAAAGACACTTCACCGTAGAGAAGAGGATACCTTATCAGTGTCCAAAGTGTTTGGATGAGTGAAATTACACTATCATGTTGGCATGATCTGTCGTGAATATCAGTCAAACAGTTGTCCCGCATATGGCGGACAATGGATGTCCCAACTCCCGCGCCTTTAAGCGAGTTCTCCATTGTTCTCCTACTCCTTTGTCGTCCCACAAAGGCAACTCATCAGTTCGTAAAACAATGGGATCCGATGCCAGGATCGCTCTATTGACCCGACTGGACCACGCAAGACCGCCGTAAATCAATTCCGTCCAATAAAAACGATCCTTTAAGCTTTGGCCTGGCTGTTTGGTCTCTCCCCCACGTCTAGATAACCGAGTGGCAAGTGTCCATATATAACAGGTTACAACGCACTAATGCCTCACGCTAGCTCTCGTGTTTTTGACGAGCGTCCACTCCTTGACTATCACCGATGTCCCTTGCATTCAAGATCCAACCATTCTCAAACGTCCTGGACATGTATGGGGATGCAGATTCGTCGTAAGAGGTCTGGTCCATTTCTGGTGTCGTGGACTTCATCATACTTGATAGGTCAACATTCTCACTGTCGGGTCATGTCTCCATCTCGCTTACCTCTCCCTCTCCGCTGTTTACCCGACGAAAAACGGCTGCGCGCATTCTGTTACATTCTTTGACTATCACTTTCGAAGGCCAGTCGGAAACGTTGACCCCTGGAACCGGATATGCATCCACCCGTCTATGCTCAATCATGCGCGAATTGCTGTCTGGCGACCCCTTGGACCTATCAAACGAAGGTCATGAGGATTCGAATAAACCTTGTCGGTGGGATGTCATTTTCGACCTCCCCGTGCCCGGTTGGCTGCCAACTACCTCGGTCTACGGGGATGCCTCGTTGCCAGCAACGGGGACTTCTTACACTCTTTACGCCACTGCTACGTTCGTCGAGATCAACCACGATCATTCCCCACTTTCCTTTGCGAACATCTGTGGCTCCGTCCGTTCTCGTACACGCACCGTCGATGCGCCTAGATATCCAATCATTCTTCGGCGCTTCGTCGAACCCCAGTTTGAAATGTCTGTTTACATCGTGGATGCAAGTTGCGCATCTGAATCCTCCAGTCCTACTCGAAAAACTGTTCCGAGCGATGTTCTAGAGAAGATTCAGGTCATCGCTAGCATCCCGAGTGCCACAGCATTGAACGAGACCTTTATTCCCTTTGTCTTACGTGTCCGTGCAAAAGACTTGGACCGCTCCGAGAGGACAAGAGTGAAGATCACAGAGTTTTCCGTCGACGTAGAGCAGGTCGAAGTGTACAGGTTTGGCTTCATTCGGGCTTCGCTAGTTTGTGTCTCACACCAGTCAACTAGGAACAACTCAAGTCGGCGCAACATCGACCAGTACCCCATTCCCTTGCAAAACCATCAACCGCCTCGCGTCCCGCTGCGAAACCCTCACCCTATTCATACCTTATATGACACCGGTTTTCTTGGGACATTCAGATCAAGTGTAAAACGATCGTTCTCTATCCTCGCTCCCACCGAATCGGGCAGATATGTCATCTCGGGCGACGGTCGTATTTTCGCTCAGGGAAATTGTCAACTTCCTGAAGACAGCTGGTACATCCTGGAAACCAAGGTCCCTATATTTGTGGAGCCCTATGCGCGCGATTGGGCGGGCGGGCGAAAGCGACGGATCACCGAGAAGAGTCCACTTTTCTGCGTTGAGCACCACATGCACGTCGTGATTCGTTGCGAATATGACCTTGCCGATTCGAGTGAAACAACGTTCGAAAATCTACACTTTTCTCTTCCGATGAGTCAGGTCAACGTACCCGAACTTGCGATAGCCTCCGCAAACGCTTTGGAAAATGGGTATGAAGACGTGTGGAAGAATGTGTTCACACAAACCCTCGGGCCTCCGGCGTATTCCCAGCTCTTTCATACGAATGGCGAACGGAAGCTCGACTGCTCTATTCCTTTGCCACTTTACGAGCCTCCACCAGTATCTGGTCCTGCACCAGAGCAGCAAAGGGCGTTGTAATTCACTTCAACTACACCGTTCCACAAGCACCCTCGTACGTTGTCTCTGCGGAAAACGTAGTCGTGGTAGTTATTTCTCTGTAATATTTGGGCCATCGTAATATTTGGGCGTAATGCCGGCGGCTTACCTGCCTCAAAAGGCATTGTGATCGCATTCCAATTTTGATGAAATACCACGGCCCTCCGGACACCCCTGAACCCGGTAGACCCAGCACTAACGTTGAAATATCTAAATCCCTCACATTCATTACAGGTTGACCAACCACAATAAAAAAATAAAATACTACATAATTTGCTTCTCCACCCTGCACATCCGAGGACATTCCAGTTGACTTGACACCGTCATCATCGTGTGTGTCACATCGCGTCGACATTGTGTGCCGTTGGTGTGGTCACATTAAGTGAGTAGTGGTGATGACGGGCTCGGAAGAAGTTCAGTCAGTGTAGGCTTGTGTCGAACGAGCCATAGGGCTTGTCGATGGCTCGGGAGGGACCAAAAGGAGGTGGGGACATGTCGAACGAGTCAGCACACGGCGACAACTCGGGGGTGGTCCAGACGGGGTAACCATGCGTCAAACGAGCCAGCGTGCTCGTTGACAGGTCGGGAGGGGTCGAGTCAGGTCGGGCGTGCGTTGAACGAGCTAGCGCGAGAGGGGTCGCTCATCGACGTTTTGGCATGCGTCGAACAAGCTAGCGCATTTGCCAACGGCTCGGAAGGGGTCAGTCAGAACGGTCGTGCGTTGAACAAGCTAGTGTGCTCGTTGACGGGTCGGGAGGGGTCCGCTCAAAATGGGTCCAGTTGGGTCAAGCGTGCATCAAACGGGATAGCGTGCTCGTCGACGGCTTGGGAGGGACCCAAGAGAGGTGGGGATGTGTCAAACGAGTCAGCGGGCTCGTCGACAGCTCGGGAGAGGTCCAGGAGATGGGAATGTGTGTCGAATGAGCCATTGGGCTTGTCGCTGACATGGGCGGGGTCTAGAAGTGGAGGTTTGTGCGTCGAAACAATGGGCTCCTTGAATTGACAGTGTAGTGCAAGCAAACAAAAATACAGAAAAAAAATATTACGTAATTCGACAAAAATCCCATTGCGAGAGATTGCAATGGTTAAAATTCATTTAGCTGTAATCAACACCAACACGTGACGTGTAGGGATAAGGTTGCACTCCTCCCTTCGCTGGCTATGCTGTACGTACTGTCTCACTTGTAGCAGATCTCAATCTAAGACAACAGGGTCAGGTGGTAAGACATGCCAACGAACGTTGGATGTCATATTATCGTTCAAAGCTAGTACGCCACTTACTTCAACGAATCCGTCACTGAAACTTGTAAATTAGAAACCCTTACGCAATTCTAATCCCGTTTCTCATCATTTCGTCCAATATCAAGTCACCGACGATGAACATGGTCAGTCCCTCAAGCGGCCTTCTCGCGGAAATTGAGCTGTCCTGCAAGGATGGTCTGACTCTCGCCACCGCCCGTTATGTTCACGCAAGTTTCACTCTGGATCCTGATGCCGTAGGATCTCACGTCCGTGGAAAGTACAAATTCAGCATGCACCTTGGGATGGGAGACCAAGTCCCCATCCCATGCAAGCCTATCGTATTCCTAACTTCCTCGCTTTGCTTCCCAAGAAACAAGGTGGCGAGATCAGTCCCTACTTTAAGGGCGCTGATAGTGGATACCATTCATGGGTTCACGATAAGATCGGCTGGCTCTTTGCCATTGTGCGTACTTGCTACTTCTGTTTTTTTTTTTTTGGCTCGCTCTCATTCCTGGTGATAGGAAGTCTATAATGCCGAAATGCCTTTACTCGCTGCTTTGGCATTTCCTCTGGCTTCCTGTGCGGAGTTGAGAGGTATTCTCGACTACATGACATCATCGTTCATGCTGGAGGAGCTGACGTACGTACCGTTCGTCATTCCATCTGCACATATGTTCAGGTGTTTATACAGTGATCGTTGTTCGAGCTCAAAGGCCGTGAGTCGTTCACAAATGTGGATGAAGACGCTGTCCCAATGCGACAAAGATGTCCACTCTCGACATCCATTTATCCAAACGATGCGCAGGTAGGTTGACCGTTCTGGATGGGGACTCTTGATCATTCCTCATATAGGGAGTTAGTCCCTCGTATGAAAGCCATTGTGGACCCTTTCCACTGGCCACAATTCCTTGACTCTAACGCACACTTCTCCAAGAACACCATTCAAGAGGCCCTTGACCGGGAATCGCATTCAAAAGAGGAGACGATTCGTGACATCCAATCGTACATGATCATGCGTCGGGAGACGATCGGCACTCGTCCGTGCTTTGTTCTAATGCGGTCTATTCGCCGCCTCTATATCCCTGACGATGTTCTGGCGCACCCAATTATCAAAGAGATGGAAAACGTCGCATTGGATATGGTCTTTATTGTCAACGTACGTAGCAATCTTCTATAACCCTCATTGAAACAGAGATCATTTTGCTTTCATCCAGGATGTTTACTCTTTCAAGAAGGAATACGGCGACAATGGAGCATTAAACAACCTTTTGATCGTCATGGAGAAAGACCTCATGACTAATCATATGGATTTACAGCAACGACTCGATCATACCGAGAGACTTTTTACGGGTGCCCTTGATCGCTTCCACACGTGCAGGGAAAAGCTGCCTTCGTTTAATCGGGATCTAGATCGTTTCGTCGCCGCATATGCTGACGGACTGGTCGACTGGGTAGCAGGGAACATCCAATGGAGCGCCGTGAACCATCGCTACAATACCTTCTTGAATGATAGAGACAGGAAGAGCGGTATCGTGAGGGTGGAGCTGAACAGCATTCGCCGTAAACTACAGCGGTGGTTGTTGAGTTTCTTTATCGTATTGATTGTGTCGACACTTGGTTATCTCCTTTTATGATCTTTGTATCGCGAATACTAGTTTTATCAGACTTGCTGCTGCGTTTCTCTAGATATTGACTGCAAACCTCACTTTGTCCTCGTCAAAATTCAGGATCCAACTGGACCTTCCTCTCGTCCACTTCCCAAGTTTCTACAAGGCCATCGCATTTGGCCAACCAAATCTCCGTACCGTCAAAGCCTAACAGACTGACATCGCCACATTGCAGAGAGATGCACTGCGTATCAATAATCCCGCGAACGACGCCCGTGTCTCTCAACACCTGTGCTGTCCCGTCGCGATGACTTTTGTCCTCATCCGTGATGTAACACAACGACATGTGGGGAAACCTTGGCGAACTGGGTTCGAGACCACGGCGACGGAGGCTGGTCAGTACCTGGCTCTGGAGATCGACGAGTTCTCGTGTGGGCTCGATGTCGATAAAGACGGAGCGAAAGTAGTGGTCACCGACGACGAGGGACTGAAAATTGGCACGGATTGGCTGCTGGTGCTTTGGGACAGCTTCGAATAGCATGTCCAAAATTTCGGGACCTGTGAAGGGTACCGTTGCAAGTGTTATGTGGGGCTGAAAGGTGGGATAGGATGTTGGGGAGAGAGGGTGATCTACCGATGTGCATCTCGGGAGAGCAGATTTGACTATATCCATCTGTACTGCCGCAGGTACCAGCCAGAGAGAAACACCTGAAAGGAGGTGGGTAAGAAGCCACTGATTTCATGTTCTATTAATCTTGGGGCCTTACCCATGTTTCAAAAAGTTAGAGAGCCTAGACAGTAGGCGTAGAAACCCAGACCGTGGGATAGCCTATAGCCGGAAAACTGGTACCAGATTGAGCCTAGTGCCTCTCTGGTGTCGACGACCCCGACCCCTGCGCCTTGTGCCGAGCATCGCGGGGCTAGGCTTGCCAGTGTGTCTGTCAAAAAAAAAGTTGGAGAGTACTGTGCTGGTCGAGGACCTCAGTTTGCAGAGTAACTAATATGGTTACCCGAACTAAGTTGAATGTCAGAAGGATGTAGACGAATGACAACGATTAAATTACAGACGGCGTAGTTTTTCCCACTGATAACATTTTACGACCTCAATTCGAAGTAACATTCTCAGGGAACCTCAGAGCACTCGCCGTCACTCAGAAGACTCGTGCGGTCCCAAACTCACCCAACTGCTTCCAACACCTGTACTCTCAAGTTCTCCGTCATTACTATCTGCCTCCGTGTCGGAGGCTGACCCTTGTTCGCTGATGTGCGACTCAGGAATTATGGCAGCTTTCGAAGACACAGAGGAATTTGACCCACTTCCCCCAGTTTCCGAGTGAGGAGTCATAGACCTAACAGCACGATCGCTGGAAGGGTCAGAGGCGAGGGGTGGAGGAGATAGAAGGCGATTCCGAATGTTCGCCAGGAGGTGAGGAAGAATCAGAAGGCTATCCAGGAGTACGGGAGGAAGGTATGACGCGAATGCATACGTACTGGCTAACGAACCATGAGTTTATGAAAAACGAGCCAGCGGAACGACTGACCTCCCGCCCCGATAGAAAATCGATCGCCTCGTACCCAGTCCTTGAGTTGCTCATAAAGAAGACCAATCCCAATCCCAAAGACGAATTTTCCGGAATGTCTTGCCTTGGTCCCACCACTCACCACGCCGACAAGACTGTCGACAAAAGTAGATACGCCCACGGGAACACGCGAACCTCGGGATTCTCGCAGCGTGTCAAGTGCCGCTCCGTAAGTTGCCTTTTCCGAAGCAGTCCAATCATCCATGTTGGCTTTGACATTGGGATCACTCGTAGATGAGCCAACCGCTCCCACATCGACGGTTACAATACGGATCTCGCTCATCCCTTGGGCGGCAGCAATTTCCCGGCGAAGGACATCGGCCGCACGGAGAGTGGCAGCCGCGCTCATGGCGTTTGCACTCCCAAATGGAAGTCCCACACGTGCATCAGCAGAGGGTAGACACAGGATGATTGATTTGTGACCACGTGAACGTGAGGCGTCCGCGCGGAGCAGTGGCAGCAATGCTTGGATTGTCTGAAGTGGAGCAACATGTGTGGAAAGGAGATGGGGAAGGTAGGTACCACGCAAGGAGATGTGCTCAAATGGTGCTGGTGCACATTGGGTGGACGCGTTTGGCATGGTCAGCAATGAAATGACAGAATGTACCATCGGATGATAAGGTGTGGATGCATATGGGTCACCAGCAGCGGTCATCGGAAATCGACGAGACAGGGTAGATGCCAAAGATCGAAGGAAAATGGGGATTGTACCTGGCTGGCATGGACGAATGAGACAGTCTCTTTGGGAAAACGTCCGAGCATACCTCGTTAGGGTCTAGGATGAGGGCGCGGACGTAGCCATGCCCCTTGCTTTCGATGTCACCGACACTTTCCGGAGATGAAACACTGGTGACGACAATATAGCCTTGCTTCTCAAATTCGATGATCAAAGGCAACCCCAAAGGGTGATCACCACCCAAAATAACTTGAATGAGGTGTCAACTTGGCGGCGCAAGCAACAAGGAAGAGACGTACCAACGGCATGACGTTTCTCGGTTTGCGGAGACGCTACCTTGATTCGTCTCCTCCGGGGAGATCTCATGTGGATAATACCGTATCCCACGAGCAAGCCTGCTCCGAGGGCTGAAATAACCATGCCTGACGCTGTCCATGGGTGCTGCACAACATAGTCACCAGCATTGTCGATCAAAGACTTTGGAGGAGGCGGCGGTGGCGGCGGTGGGGGTACCTCGAAAGGCCCAAGTCCAGGAAGGCGAATATCCGGGAGGGAAGGAAGACCAGGAGGACCGAAACGAGAAATGTCAAGCCAAAGACGGTTCAGGGTTTCTTGGATGTTTGGAAGATCAGGCGAAGCAGCGGACAGCGTGTCGACGACGAGGCGTTCGACGTAGCCAAAATATTGCTCTAGGTCGTCGATTGTAGGGACCATTGTCGCACAGCTGAGGCGTTGGTTCAATGGTGGAGGTGACAGAACTGCATTTAGCCACTACAGTACAAAATAAATAACACGACGCCAGCAGGACTCGAACCTGCGCACTCAAAGAGTAAATCTGTCGCCGTAACCACTTGGCTATAGCGCGTTGCTCATCCAGCGACTAGCTGTACACAATCAACTAATTAGCGCATTTCTTGACATTCACCGCAGCGTGCTCTACAAAAATGCGGTATCGTAAGAAATTTTGTGTCAACACAACGCTATACGAGGCCATCTATCTCTCTAGTTGCCACCCATCTCTTTGGCGAGCTGCTCAGCCTTGGCCTTGACGTCCTCGATCGTGCCGGCCATATAAAAGGCAGACTCGGGTAATTGGTCATGGTTACCAGACAAAATTTCTTTGAATGACCGAACAGTATCCTTCAAAGAAACAAGCTTGCCCTCGTAACCGGTAAAGACTTGGGCGACCTGGAATGGCTGTGACATGAATCGCTGGATTTTACGGGCACGTTCGACCTGCATACTTGTCAGCATGTGATAGATCGATACACTCGTCGCACATACAGTCAATTTGTCCTCCTCTGACAACTCGTCCATACCAAGGATAGCAATGATATCTTGCAAAGACTTGTAGTCCTGAAGAATCTTTTGGACAGCGGTAGCAACCTCATAATGTTCCTGACCAACGATACGGGGATCAAGCATACGCGACTTTGAGTCTAAGGGATCCACAGCAGGGTAAATTCCAAGTTCAGCGATACCACGGGACAACACGGTCGTTGCATCCAAGTGAGCAAAAGTAGTTGCGGGGGCGGGATCAGTCAAGTCGTCTGCGGGGACATAGACAGCTTGCACCGAAGTAATTGAACCCTTCTTCGTGGTGGTAATGCGTTCTTGCCTGCAATGGCTGTCAATTACAGATAACTTGAGAGGAAAATCACGCACATGCCACCCATGTCAGTTGAGAGTGTTGGTTGGTAACCGACGGCGGAGGGAATACGACCGAGCAAGGCGGACACCTCGGAGCCAGCCTGGGTGAAACGGAAGATGTTGTCGATAAAGAGGAGCACGTCCTGACCCTCTTCATCACGGAAGTATTCAGCAATGGTCAGACCAGTCAGAGCAACACGGGCACGGGCACCAGGGGGTTCGTTCATTTGACCGAAGACGAGGGCGACTTTGGAATCACCCTCCAAGTTGATGACACCGGTCTCAATCATTTCATGATAGAGATCGTTACCCTCACGAGTCCTTTCGCCGACACCTAGGAAGCTATGGTATGACATTCATCCCATAAGATACGGGAATATAAACTGACCACAGAAAATAGAGAAACCACCATGGGCTTTGGCGACATTGTTGATCAATTCCTGGATCAATACAGTTTTTCCGACACCAGCACCACCAAAGAGACCAATCTTTCCACCACGTGCATAGGGAGCCAAAAGGTCGACAACCTTAATGCCCGTCTCGAGAACTTCAGCAGTAGTGGATTGATCAACGAATGGAGGAGGGTCAGCGTGGATGGGACAAAGCTTAACACCCTTGATGGGTCCGCGTTCGTCAATAGGTTCACCAATGACATTCATGATTCGACCCAGAGTTGCAGTGCCGACGGGAATTCGAATGGGAGCACCAGTATCGACAACCTTCTGTCCACGAACAAGACCTTCGGTACCATCCATGGCGATGGTACGGACGGAGTTCTCGCCGAGGTGGGATGCAACTTCAAGGACAAGACGACCACCGTGGAAATCCTGGACCTCGAGAGCATTGAGAATGGGAGGGAGAGTATCGGTCTCGAACTGAACGTCCACGACAGCACCAATGACCGTCTTGACGGTACCAATGGTTCCCTTGGCCTCGGATGCGTAGTGACGCGCTGCATTTGCGTGGCAAAGAAAAAGCTCGGAATGAATGAAACAGCGAGAAAAATGAGAGACGAACATGGCTGAGAAGCAGTAGTTCGTGACGGACGTGCTGCAATATTTTGCTTCGAGGAAGTGCAAGGGAATGAGGAGCGGGCCAACAACGGCGCGGCGGTCTGCAAGAGACGGCTAGTGTTCTTTGCACTGTTGAGGGCACTCCTAGAGACGCGGGTGACACCGCGGGCGGTAAGCATTGTGGTGAACGACGAAGGCGACGACAAAAAGTGAGTAGAAAAGAAATACCCGTCCCGATTCGCCAAGTGAAATTCAAGCTCCGCTCTAAACTCCGAACAACCCGACTTCAGCCGTGTCATTTATGTAATTGTGACGCGCTCGTGGGAAAATCACGGACGCGTCGCGTTTACCCATGACCGTCGACAATTTCTTGCCGACTGGATTGCTCGGTCCTCATCCTTCCTTGTTTGTCTCCAATGGACTCTTGGCCACTCCAACGCTCGACCCGGAACCCTTCACTTGTGTAAGTGCACTCAGTACGCCGCGGTTAAAGGATGACGGTGGTAAGTCGTGTCAGTATGCTCGTCACGTCTAGTCACGTCTACCCCCAGTTCCTTCGACTTTATCATCGCAGGGCAAGTACTTCAATTCCCCAGCAGGACTCGTTTCTCATAGAAATCAGACGATGCTTTCCTCGCAGTCTCTGATATCCTGGGTCTTAAACCAGCCATTTTCAAACGACCTCCAGAGTCTTCATTATGTATTGCCTCCAGGGTATCAACGCACCATCGTGCACCTCTTCGCGCGACAGCCCTTGATGGAAAACCTCTCTTCATCCCGCGGAAACCCAAACCCAGCGTGATCCCATTACAAAAGGTTCGGAATCTCTGTTTGTGTCTGCCATCACTAACCTAGTCATCAGTCATCTTCGATTCCGCCAATGACAAACCTGCTTGACGTGCCTATCCATCGACTTATAGATGAACTTTCGGTGTCAACCCCTTCAAACGCGTATGTACAACATTATGTCGCACGTGATTCTTATTCGAGTTTCCTTTTTTTTGAAATAAAAAAAGGTTATCGAAACCAGACGCGTCTCCTCGCCGGCTTGATGACACGTTGTGGGTCGATCAATATCGCCCACAGCGCTTCACGGAGCTCTTGGGTAACGAGAGGGTCGCTAGGGACGTGATGGCTTGGGTCAAACAGTGGGATTGGTGTGTTTTCGGTAAAAGGAGAAACAAGAAGCGATCGATAGAAGATGACCCAAACTACGATCCCGAGGACGAATATCATCGACCTAGGGAAAAGGTGAGGTGGTTGTTAAACTTGCGTTCCTATGTGTAAATTTGCCCAGCTGCTTCTGATATCCGGACCCCCTGGCCTCGGAAAGACTACTCTGGCCCACGTAATTGCCGCACAAGCGGGCTACGAGGTAGTCGAAATTAACGCCAGGTGATTCCATTGTACATAGTAACTTTCGTCTTGATTAAACACGTCACAGTGACACGCGGTCGGCACAGTCAATTGAAGACCGCGTCCGACCTGTACTTGAATCAGGATGTGCAATTGGCAGCACGAAACCTGTCTTGCTCATTATCGACGAAATTGATGGGGCAACCGGTGGTGGAGACAACGTATGATACAGATTGACCTTCTTCTTCAAGCACTCAGACTTTGTTCACAGTCAAATGGCTTCGTCCAGAAACTTGTTTCATTGACCTTGGATAAACCAAAGAAAAAACGTGAGCATGTTTTTTTATATATCCAAGTTACACCTTGAGTTAAACTAAACAGGGAAGGTCGGTACACAGAAGGACAAACGGCCATTGTTACGACCCATCATCTGCATCTGCAATGACCAGAATGCACACTCACTCACCAAACTTCGCCCGCACGCAAAGCAAGTTCGATATACACGCCCAGCTGATATTCACGTAGTCAAACGGCTTCGAGAGATCTGCGAGCTTGAAGGGCTGGACGCAGACAGCAGAGCACTCAGCACCTTGGTCAACACTGCAAAAGGCGATCTGAGAGGTTGTTTAAATACCCTTCAGGTTAGCTCTCCCAGTTTGCGTCGATTGCGTTACGGGTTAATGTGGAACAGTTTATAAAATCGCGTAACGAATGCGTCACGGAGGACTTGATTCGTCGTGCCACAGTTGGTATGAAGGAGGCAGATGTCACCGCAACAGCAATCTTGAATGACATATTCACTTCCCTGTCACGCAAGCGAATCCGGGCGCTGGCAATAGGTGACACGGAAGAGGCAAGATTTGTAAACCGCATCAGTCGAGCCATAGATGCACTCAACAACTTCCCCAATATTGCTAATGGTGAGCTTCCTCCAAGATATCTCTCTCACTGTTCAATATTTTTAAGGTTGCTTTGCACATTATATGACCTGTCACCAACACGAAGCAAATATGGCCCGATACGAGAAGGCGAACGAGTGGTTAGGAGCATTCGACACAATATCTTCGGCCATGTATGCCGACGGTGATTTTGGCCTGCAAGCATACCTTCCATACTTGCTCGTTCCATTCCACCCTCTGTGTCGAGAACGTGGAGGGAAACGAGTTGAAAGGGACTCTACGGAATGGGATGCAAGTGGCTTCATACTGTGCCTTGCAAGGACTAACGCCGGTTGAGTGTAGAATTTCTTGGTCACCCGTACCAATGAGGATATTCTGAAGTCGCTCTCTGATGGGATTTGCGCCTCTGCAAGAAATACGGGGGCTAACCGCCACCTGATCATGGGGCAAGTTCTCCAGCTAGAGTTCGCGCCATACATCAATCGCATAATATCGCCCCCTTTGCGACCCGTAGGTGGCATGTATATTTTTGTCTACAGACATTGACCTTGCTCCCTTGTCGCAGGTCAACAGTCAAGTCATCAAACCTGCAGAACGTGCTCTGCTCACCCGCCTCGTTGAGATCATGGTCTCCCTTGAGCTTCGATTTGTCCAAGAAAGAACGGACGATGGTCAAGCGGTTTACAGACTTGACCCGTGTGTGCCATCACAGCTCTACTTCAGTTGCTACTTACGAAAAACCGTAGGCCAATAGATGTTTTTGTGACATATGACGGCAGGCGCGCTGCTGATATCGGTGTCTCAAGATATGCTGTCCGTCACCTCATCGCCACAGAGGTTTGGGCCTCCTTGCCTGGTTTTGAATACGTTCACCTGGACTTGAACACAGATCGACGTTTCCCTGGTCTCCAGACAGGCAACCGCGATTGAAAGAATGAATGCTGGGTCGGCGCATAAGAGGTCAGTACTTTTGTGCCGGTCGGTCTCCCTTCCAGCACTCCTCATTTAGAGAGTTGTCAAAGGACGTCTGTTCAAGAGTTTGAGGACACAGCACTTGAGGCGAAAGAGGAAAGTTCCTTGAAACGAACCCTGGCTGGAGCCTCTGACCTCGGCCCTCTCAACAAACGGGCTCGTACGGCAAAACACTTGGATGATGTAGACAAGGTAAGCGGTTGATTTTCGGCTTTTGAAGCGATCTGACTTGCCTCCTCGCCGCGATTAGCCGCCAGTCGACTTCTTTGGAAGACCAATCACAGTTCCTAAGGCTACACCGTCGATCTCCAAGGCAAAACACCAAACGGTGACTCATGTATTTCAGACAACTTATCGATACCTTGAGGGTAACTCGGCTGCCGTTCGAAAAGCAGTCAAGGTGGCCTCGTTCATGTAATGTTTGACCATTAGACATATACTTAAAAAGGTCACGATCTGTAAAAATGGCTTGTGTGCGAGTTCGGCGACCGTACGCGACACGCCAGGTGCGGCAATATCGCGGACGCTTATTATGAAGGATCCTATTAGTCGTCTCCACCGCATGCTAGACGTAACGGTCGCTCAGGCGCTCGACTACACGACCTTCAACATGACCCCAGCCGTTACAAACTTACCACTTTGACAGTCCACAGGACTAGATGATTCATGCAGGTCTCGAGATGCACGAGCAAGAGAGGTAAGATCCGAGAGCTGATCTGCTTTCAGATTGGTTGACTGTAAACAGCTTGCTGCTGAGCCGGGGGTCCCTTGAGACATGCCCGCCAGAACTCAGGCAGTCATTGACATACATGCTCCATCTTCGTTCCCACTGGAATCCTGAAGGACGTGCCAAACTCATCGTACCTACCACGTGGATGGTTGGTTCATGTCCTTTTGGTGCAAGATCGTTGCTGCACCTTACAAGGAGTTTTTAGCTTTGGCCAATGTCCAGTGTGAAACAGAATGCGTCGCAGGTCGCGTCGCAGGTCACCGCTGTCCCTTTCGGAACGTTCGATTTGTCAAAACGGCATCTTTGGCTGTACCCGATGAAGAACTTCCGCAGGACATCGTGTCGCAATTATTGACAAACTTTGGGATGGACAATTGTCTGCCGACATTCGTTTCTCGCGCGTTTGAGGGCATTCCTTGTACGAGTCCAAGGAGGTATGCATACCTGCGATTCTTCCAACGCAGCTAAGATAGGCAAACTAGCAGCGTACCTGCGACCAGTCTTACCCAGTCACAGAGTACACCCCGGCGCATTGACTTTGCATTGTTCTCTGGACACGCTGAGAATAGTACTCGGTGCTTGCTCCTTGGGACAAAGGCCCAACACCCTACCCATTCTGGACTTCTCGCATTGGCTTCCATCCCCGAAGAATTGTCTAGCCATGGGCGGTTCTATCTTTCGCTGCTCACATCGCTGATGCAAGGAAGACCCACCACAATGCTTTCCAGAGTGGTTGGTACTGTTTGGTCTCGCATATGACGCGTATCACATCCGTGTCATCGCGTATGTACCGCACCGCCGCAAGTTGGACGTGATAGACTGCGTCCCTTACATCGTGGACGAACTCCCGCTCCGTTCGGGACCCGTTCCTGGATGTGAGCTGGTTCTCGAGCGCTTTCGCCTTCTGTTGGCGTTGGCGACCCTCCGACGTCACGTTCTCCATCTGTCAAAGTCGCTCTTTACCGTGTTCGACCCGTGCGATGGCATCGGACAGACAAACGATGCCAGACATTCATTTCGTGATCGACGACACTCGGATGGTTTCGAATCGCCGAACAATAGCATCAGCTCGCTTTGCAGCTCGGAGTACTCGACGTGTCTATCGAGTGTCCACACTCGTGACAATCGCGAGGAAGTGTCTTCCTCGTCATGTCGATCCTTTGTCTCTTCTTCCTGCAGCAGCTGTTCAAGCTTGTTGAGGTGCAACAATACATCCGATTCCTTTTACTCAGATTCCAAGTATAATTATATGGAACCTTCCGCAGCTACTGTTTCACAAGAAGCGCACGAAGAAACTGATGCTGCCTATTCGAATAGTCCCACGGAGACCAAAAGACAAGCTATCATTGCTTGGGCACGAGAAGTAATACCAACCGAACATCCCGTCAAGGACACTTATAAGATGGTTGTTCATCCGGGGTTTACAGCCTCCATATAGACATCATCATTTCTACTGATCTACACTCGTCTTCCGGCGGGCATACTTGGAATTGAAGGGTGGAGGCTCATAGCACGTAACGGAAATCGCGGTTTTGCTTGTCAGTCAAGTCGAGGAAAGCCTGTGGTCAATAGTTAACATCGTCTAGGTGGGACAATCATGATACACTCGCCTTGTCAACCTGCTTTTCTTCCCCGGACTCGGTTTTGATGTAAACGACGTCGTAGGTATCATCCCGAGTCTCAAACTCACGTCTTTTATTTTCACGCGAGTACAGATAGCGTAACAGGAGAAGGGCGACCGCAGCAGAAAAGTTGGTGACAGCAATGACAGCCCACGGAACATGGTTTCTACAACATATTGAGCTCGGTAGGTAAGATGGCCAAAATACACTGTACCTTGGCTTATATCGGGCCATCCACATGAACTGACTAACTGCATTACCGATCGCATAAGCGCAGAGTACGATAGCGTTTGTGGTGATACCTGCAAAAAGTCCATCAGAACACGACGACAGGGAAAAGAGAAGATGTGAACTGACGTTTAGTATGACCAGCTGTTATGGAAGCCACCCACCCCAGGAATATGGGGAAGGGAGCAATGGCAAAGACTGGAATGGTGTTAGCAGATGCGGTCACGTCGAGAGTCACATGGTGCTCACTGGATATCCAATAGGAGAAGAGGAGACCAACTTTGTTCGAAAATGGCAGGGTACTGACCAAGATTGTACCGAGAATAGCGGGAACGTACATCAGCACACCAGCATAGGCACGGCCAATATAAGGCTGTGACGCAAGCGTGACCCCAAGGAAGATTGTCAATACTATCATCGAAGGGTAACGTCAGCGGGTCAATTGGGGTTAGATAAAGCTGCGCACTTTCAACAACGCCGTCTACACAGCCAAGGAGGGTCGTCTGAAGCCCATTGAAACCAAACTGAGCAACTATGAGCTGACGTTGATTAGTGAGCTAGGGAAATAGAGTTCTGTCAGAGCTAAATCCGGGCGCGGTTAAACGGAGACGGACGTACGGAATTAACGATATTACTGAATTTGAGGTTTCAGAAAGTGGCGACGGAAAAAGGTGAATGAGACGCACGCGGCAGCTGCGAAAAATGCGAGAAGCCATGTCTTGGGATCTTTCACAGTTTCGTAGAATCTCGAGGTGCAACGATCAGTCAGACGGGAGTAGAGCTCGAATAGAAGCACGTTACTGTTCTATCTTGAAGAACTTGTTTTCCACACCGGTCTGATTCACTTGGATGCGTTTCACGGCGGCAACACGTTCTTCCGGAGTTAGGAACCAGGCGTTTGTGGGAGAATCTGGGAAGAGGAACCTGGCACCGGTCATAATTGACAACATACGAGTTAGTGGAGGACATGCTCACCAGAAGAGAATTGAGGTGAGCAAGGTTATGGTACCAGTGATGATCATGAGCCTGAGTTAAGGCATGAGGAAAAGCCGTGAACTGGACGGTGTGTACTCACCACTGCCATGGCATGAAGTTGAGGGTGTGGGTATGAAGGACGCCGTAAGCGATGAATCCGAGGATGATGACGGCGAATCCATTCATAAGGACTGGAAGGGGAAAGTGAGACATGTCGCAAACTGGGAAAGAAGGACTGACACCAATAGCCGACACGGCGCGTTTGTTCCGCACGGGTATAGAACATGGAAGTGACGATCAGGAATCCGGGGGTGATAGCACCCTCACAAATACCGAGGAGAAAACGAACGACGAAGAGGCTGGCGAAAGATTTGCAAGCTGCATGGCAACAGAGGACGACTGCCCATATGAAAATGTTGATGCTTCGGGATGGGTGAGTGAGAGTGGGTATGGGGAGGGGGAGGAGTACCTCATCCACTTGCCAACGGGGAAGCGTTGGAGGGCGAGATTTTGAGGGTACTGAAAGAGAAGGTAACTGAAGTAAAAGATGGTACCGAGCCAATTAAATTGGTTGGTATCGAGGTGAGCACCCTTGCTGGAGAGACGCGTCTGTGAGTGCGAAGCGAGGGCAAAGGAGAGACGTACACGATGCCAAGGACGGCTGCTTGGCCGAGGGTGGTTTTGTCCATGAAGGTAATCCTTGGGGAGTATTGGGAGGGTGAGAGAAGGGAAGAGGACGAGAAGACGTACAGGTACATGACTATGAAGGGAGGGGATGAGGAATGAAAGGAAGGGGGGTGGGTGGGACGTACTGCACATGAAGGGCATGATGTGCCAGTCGATCTTGCGCCTGGAAAGGATGAGGCGAGCGACGAGTGCAAGAACACATATTACCTGAGAGTCTGAGCGCTGTCTTGGTCGAGGTCGACATGGGTGCCAGCGACGAGGGCTGCTGCGGCGTCGACGTCGGCTGAGTGGTATACGAGAGGGGGAGAGTCGTGGTGTTTCTCTTGGTGAGTGGAATCTGTGGCAGGCATGGTGGCGAGTGAGTTCATTCAACATGACAGGTTGATAGTTGGTTGATATATATACTGTATTGCGTTTGACTTCGACTTCGACTTCGGTACTACGCGTGTCTCAGATATGTCCATCAAAGATTGGCGTCTCGAGCCAGAGACAGAGTATCGGTTCGAACTCGACCTTGGTACTTCCTTGGCAATAAAGGTGTCTCATATTCAGTCTCACCTCCCTCTCCCACCCCTCACTCACCGTCCGTTTATGATTATGATTAGCTCTTGAGGGGTCATGCAGAGATATTCGGCGCAGAATTAGCAGAGGGTAAATCCTATCTCTTTGGATCGGAATGCAAGGCTGCCGTGTTCACCTGGCATGGTTGCACCATACAGATGAGTTCCTCCTCTCTACCCTCTTCACGTTCGCTCACCCCGATTCCACGTCACCGGTCGTCCTTCCACAGAGTATGTCTCGGACGAGACCCCAATGTCCACCTACGCCAACATCCACTTCGTCTTCGAACAGATGCGTGTTCGCGCCCTCCGTGACCTCCACGGTTCCCCCCCTTCCGACGACGATCAACACCCCATGACAGAACCTCCCAGAGTCCTCATATTAGGTCCAGAAAACTCTGGAAAGACATCCATATCAAAAATTTTGACAAACTACGCCATCCGTGTCGCCCAAAATTGGACCCCCCTCCTTGTGAACCTCGATCCTGCCCAAGTCCGTCTCCTTCCTTTCACCGCCCCTCCCGCATGCCCCTCACCTCCCTCCAGGGTGCATGGACAATTCCAGGCACAATTTCGGCCGCCGTGGTCAGAAGCCCAATCGGAACGGCCTCCCCTGCTAATCCTTTGGGTTCCGCCGCCACTTCGGCTCCTACTGCCCTCGCTTCGAATGCACTCATCCCACTGTCTTATTGGTACGGTCATCTAGACACGAAAAGTAACCCTCAACTACTCGACCGCTTGATCCGTAATCTCGGCATCAATATCCTCGAGCGGCATGACCTGGACCCTCAAGGTAGGCATTCTCCCCGTCCTTTCCTTCCCAACTCAATCACACATCTGCAGCACGCGTATCGGGCTTGATCGTCGACACCCCATCTTCATTTGCTTCCGGTCCCAGTTCCGGATCTAGCGCGGATAGTCGTCACACCCTCATCAAAGCATGCGTCGATGCCTTCCACAGTATGTATACGTCCTCCTCCCTCCTCCTCGGACCGACACCACTTTCAGTAAACGTCATCCTCGTCGTCGGTCACGAAAAGCTCAACGCCGAGATGCAGCGTCTCTATGGCGCTCAACTTACGGTTCTCCGGATTCCAAAGTCTGGAGGGGTATCTCGTGTCCTCCTCTTTTCCTCCCCATTCTAATTCTGCCTTCCTAGGTTGTCGAGCTCGACCCCAGCTACCGGGAACGTGTGCAGAGTTACCAACTTCACGCTTACATGTACGGCCAAAAGATCGATCCCCCTCCTGGGGTATCCTCCGGCCTCGTGGGAGGGGAAGCAGCGACTGAATTCATCCTCTCTCCTTCTTCAACTGTCATCAATTTTGGCGACCTTGCCATTTACCGCATCGGCCCAGGTGAATCACTTATACATCAATCTTCCCTTCCAGAGCGTGTGACTGAGCCCCCACGTCCAGAGTCTATGGCACCCTCATCGGCCTTACCCATCGGGGCTGCACGCACCCTATCGGAAATGCAACCCACTTTGCTAGATCCAGCATCTGGCAGCGCAAGACTCTTCAACAAGGTCCTTGCCCTCCTTGCACCCTTCAATGAAGACGAAAGCGAGCGATACGACGAAGAAGTTCTCGATTTGCCTGCCCTAGGATTCCTCGTCATGTGAGTTGCGTTGCGCGGTACGGGTCATCTCCGAGGGCTCATGTTCACTCTCATCATCACTCTAGAACAAACGTGGACGTTCCGAACAAGAAGCTGACCGTCCTTGCGCCGACTCAGGGTCCGGTCGTTGGGGGTACAGCTATTGTTGGTTCATCATTTGAGTGGATAGAATGATGACCATCGAATTGTCTGTCAGAAATGATGTCGCTGACACGGCGGGCCGAGTTACAGTAACGTTGAGTTCATCTCAGTAAATCGTTATAACCGGAAACAAAATTTGGAATGTGCTATCGCATGTAGTACTCGTGTCACAACCGCGAGAGGTCTCGGCCCCAAACACCCCTATCAAATGTGGTGAGCTCACAGCCATAGAACGCCTCGGACCATACCTAATGATCCAATCAATCATGAGCAATGCTCTCGTCCTGGCGGACACTTGTTCACTCCAGTACACGCTTCTCCAAGCATACATTGCGACTAAACCGCCCATCACCGAGAGTTGTCCTAAATCAAACACAGCGGCATTGCCAATATACGCCAAACTACCAAGGTGTTTGTATCGGAATGGACCGCTGACGGCTTCGTCCAAGTCCTCGACACTGTTCGCTTCCAGGACTTCGTGCTGCGAAGCAAGTTTGCCAAGTTTCCTTCCGAGATATTTACCTTGCTGAGAAGCCACCTGTGCAGTCTGTAGCATATAAAATTAGCATCTGAGGCTTGGGAGTATAATCATTGCCCGACTCACGGCAGGCAACGCTGTTATCTTGTTTCCTATCTCCTCGAGGAGCTTGCAAAGCTCGTTCAGAGTCAAGCTATTGTCCGCGTCCGAGTCATACAAGTCAAACAACGTGCGGACCTTCAACCTGTCAGAGTCAGCTTCTTTCTGCATGTTAAACCCTCACCTTCTGCAGATGGGACTCTGCCATTGGTATACGTTGTTTGATCCTGCACACTGCCATGCCATGAGGACATGATCCCAGGGGATTGGCCAGTAGTTCCTTACCCATAAAATCAAACTCGTCAAAGTCAATCTTCCCATTTTTATCTTTGTCAGCTTCGTCTACCAGCTCGAGGAGATGGCTGACAAGCGACGTTTCGATCTATCCCACCTGATCAACCTACAACAGACGGGGCTATCTCATCCACTCACCGTCGCGCAGTCACCAATAGCATACACCTCGCCGAGCGGCGCACCCTTTACGCGGAGATGCGCATCGACCTCGATCGCTTTCTTGTGGACTTGATTGGGTAAAAGATCTGAGACCCGCTTCGTAAACGGGTTCATGGCGATTCCCGTCGACCACAACACGAAGTTGGTGGGAATCTCGTACTCGGTGATATTCCCCTCCGGAGATCGCACGGTGTACAGAACGCGATCGTGATGCACCGAGCGGACGCGAGCCGAAGTGATAAGGTCTACCTTGTCGCGTCTAAATTTCTCCTGCAGGATGGTCAACTTGACCTCAAGAATGATGGTGCTAAAAGGAGCGAACGTGCCTCCGCGTACTTGGATATCGCTTCAGAATACTGTGAACATGAGAGCACCATTCTTCGACCGGGCACCACTCAAACATACCGTGTTCAGAATATGCTCGCGCGACTGGATGACATGGATTGACACTTCTTCTCGACACAATTTTGGGAACTGAAGACAAGTCTGAGGGAAAGAATGGCCTGGAAATAAAGTTACACACGTAATTCATGATGTCTTCCTGACAAAAATCATAAATTTCCTGGACGCCACAGTCCCTTGAGCGTCCAGAAGACGTAAAGAAAGAAACGGAAGACATACGGCGGCTGTCTCAACTCCTGTGGGACCTCCTCCACAAACGACAAAACTCAGCAACCGCTTTCTCTCTTCCGGGACCGTGGTCGGCAAAGTTGCTGCCTCGAAGTTGTCTGAAGGCGGCATTGCAGTAATCCACGACAGGTACAGAGTGCGCCAGCCTACCCATGATCCGGCGTCGAATGGCCTGTGCATCCGATATGGTCTTCAACTGGAAACAGTGTTCTAATCCGGGAACGCCGTGAGTGCTGGAGACGGATCCGACTGCAATGATCAATTTATCGTAGCTGGAAAACAGAAGGTGAACTTGGCTACGAAGTGCACAGGGGACCAGGACTCACGGTACGTAAATTTTCTCAGTGTTCCCATCAGGACCGACTGTCTCAACTTCCAGTAGTCGTTCAGACATCACCAGATCGGTTGCCTTTCCGCAAATCATCTGACCACGGAGTCGAGCAATGATTTTGCGTATCGGTTCGATAAGACTGCGAACCTGCACTGTGCCTACGGCAGCAGCTTCAAGAAGGTAAGTCACGCAAACGTAAGTTACGTAGACAGGAAAAAAAAAGAAAAACCTACACGGTAGCAGAGGAGTGAATGTAGTGAACGTTTCCGCGGTGACAACAGTTACATGATAGTCGCCCAGCGACAAGTTTTGTAACACTGAGACGGCCTTGGGTGATTGAGTAATGAATGGATTGAGAGGGCTTCAAACTCACCCCCCATCCTCCGCCCACAATGACGAGTTTGGGTTTCTCGGTTAGTTTTCTGAATTCCTCGTCTTCTTCGTCCGCAAGCAGAACATTGACCAGGGGCAATTTTTTTGGACCACCGCGCTCAGGGTGCAATGCTATGGGAGAGACAGGAACGCGTTCGACGTGTTTGTCCGTGTAGGTAAATGCATCGTGTATGAAGATGGCTGTTCCAAGCGCGAACAAGCCGGCTGTTGCGGACAGGACAAGATAAGAGGTATACTTGACGACGAGAAGTGAACGGTGTAGAAGACGAGATCTAGGACGCGGCTCCAAGGGGATGACGGGTTTCGTTCGCTCGGGAAGTGATCCGGCTGCAAACGGACGTACGAGGGAAGGGCCTGGACGTGAAATAAGCAATGTTTGGACTGTGCTCGAGCGGGTTAGGCGGCCATGGTCAACCTTGAGAGTCCGCAGGATCTGCGAGACTCTCGAAATACGCATTGCGAGCGAGTAAGCAGCCAACACTGGTAGCAAGGCTTCGTTGTACAATTGGGTACAATTGGGAGAGTCCACGGTCCGGGCGGCCCGTCTTATGCTACTCGAAAACTCGAAACTCATAGATTGGGTTGCTACAGTACGCTATGTTACAATGCAGGATATAATTCGCTAACAAATGCAATAACAAAGATACTGAAGGCTTGTCACTAATGATAAACAGTGGGAGAAGGGAGGCCAATCGTCCGTGCGAATCGAATCAGATACCAAGTCTTTCAGTGTAACGTTCATCCATGCGTTCCTCGGCGCTGCGGTTCGCTGGAGTCATTGGAATCATCGATAAGCCGTGGCAAGTTGTTCAAGTTTCCGGACGACCTCTGTCATGGTGGGCCGTTCCGCGGGATCATGTGCCCACATGCACTCGATGAGTCCAACAATTTCCGGACAATATTGCTTTCGTAATCCGCCCACAGAAGGTCTGAACAGTAAAGTATCAGGACTACCCCAAGTACCACAATTTAGACACTGACCGTTGTCGCTTGGCACCCACCGTCTCGTAAATGGCATGTTCGTTCATTCCCTTTGTAGGCGTTCAGCAGACGCCACTCGACAAGGACACAACACCTACCTCCCACGGAAACCGCTTAGTCGAAAGATGCCACTGCAGCATCTCCCAAAAAACCATTGCACAGGAAAACACGTCGACTTTATGATTGTACTTGGGATGGGCGTGCCAAAGCTCCGGGGCTTGCCAATTCACCGTACCAACAACACTGCGAACCATTGATCGCGTCGACTGCTTGACCTTTGCCAACCCAAAATCCGCAATCTTTGCAGCGCCGCGAGACGTAATGAGGATATTCGAGGACTTGCAGTCTCGGTGAATAATCGAAGGCTTGCGGGTGTGAAGGTATTCCAGTCCATAGGCGATATCGAGCATGATGCTTAGCTATGAAAGAGGCTTCCAGATGCACCGAACGAGACAAGAAACGTATACGTACAATTTTATACAGCGATGGGACGGGGACATTCCGGATGTAGTCAAATAAGTCACCATTTGAACATAGCTCGCTGACGATCATCACAGGAGTCTCACGCGTGTTCTCCGGTATACTAACGCCAAGCTACGACGAAAGTTACAGTCATATATGAGCGAAATGTGGGGTGACACTCACGAAGCGCACAATGTTCGCATGGTCAAATGCTCCAAGTAGCTTGAGCTCTTTGATGTCCACTATCACAGTGGTTAGTGAGAGATTTTGCAAGACATGACGACAACAAACTGGAACTGAGCTGATCACGGAATTCAGCGATGGCAACCCGTCTGCCTTTGAATTTCCCAATGTATACGTCCTTGAAACCACCACTCCCAATCTTTTCTAACTTGGTTAACTTATCTGGGGGTATCTCACGGTCTTCAAGCCCTAAACTCTCCAAGTCAAGTTCCAGTTCTGGCTCCGGTTGATTTTGTTGCTCATTTGAGATTGGTGGTGTACAAGGTTCGTCCTGGTGGGCACGGTGTGGACGGGTAAGCCTGGGTGGAGTGGTACTCTGACTGCGACTCTTTGTTCTGCGGCGACCACAGCGCGCACGAATGGTGGATGGTGGTCGCACAGTGCCGGCTGAGGATGGTGAAGAAAACCCATTCGCATGGCGATCACGCCACTGCAATAGTGACTGTGCAAGCTGAGGCTTCGTACCGCCAACGTCGAGGTCACGAGTCTCGCAGAGTCGAACAAGGTCATCACGGCGAAGACGAATGAGTGTCTTCTTGGTGGCAAGAGTAAGATCAACTTCATCGACCATTAGCATGGTGAACTGCCAAGAAGACGAGTACCTACAATCCTCTTCCTCCATGACCTCATCGACATCAACATCCTCCCCACTTTCAGCATCCGCATCAACTGATTCAAGTTCCAAGTCGATTTCTTGATCATCCTGCTCCTCCTCTTCATCCTCGTTGAGATCTTCGCCAACAACTCTCCCACTCCGCAGCTTCAGAGGCGTTGCTTCCATCGGACAAGAGCGGTCCTCATCCTCATCCTCATGAAGGCTCTCAATATCTTCATCGTCCATTTCCTCTGTTACATCCTCGTTAACTTGATCCTCCTCTTCCTCATCATCTCCTTCACTACCATCATCCGTTGACGTGGGTGCCTGCGTTCTCCGGGGTCGCAAACGCCGTTTAACGGGTGTGCGCCGACCGTTTCCCGGGGGAGGTGAAGGGGAAGGGGACGAAATCAGTTCATCGACCTCTTCCTCGTCATCCATGCGTTGGTTCTCGTCCACTTCACATTCTTCTGGTTCTGAAACAACCTTGCATCTTATTCTTTGCCTGGAAGTAGCGTCCGGATTGTGGGGGGGAAGATGACCATTCTTGTCTCTACTACGGAGACGACGAGGGCTACGTGAAGTGGCTGCGATCTTTGCCTCCAGCTCCGCGAGATCCGTCAGTTCGCTTTCATCGCCAGACACTGAGGGAGACAGTGTTTGGACATCCTCGCTAAACTCGACTTGCCTAGGTTTGGCCCTGGCTTTCGATGACACGATTTGTGCTGGGGGATGCTCTCCAGAACCCTTGCGAGTACGAAGACGTGTGGCAGGTGGCGACGGGAGGGGGTTAGAAAACGTCACCGTTGGGGAAGACCGACTCGATGTCAGACGAGTATTTCGTCGTCTACCAAAGCTTGTCGGATGGTCAGATGATACAGTAACACCAGAATACTGACCTGGTACCAATTTCAAGCTCGATTTTCTCCTCCGAAACCACACTCAGTTCAACCGTGCATGGAACTGTGTTAAGCTGGCCGAAAGACAAGCTACGCGTCTTTAAGGCACGCGTGTTCGCCTGACCCACGCCATTAACGGTTGCACGCCTCCTTAGACTGGAAGCTGCGGGGTATTTGGCGCCAACGTCCGTCTCCTCGTCGCCAGCGAAGTTCCCATCATCTGACGAAAAATCACTGGAATTTCCGTCGCCTCTGGTGGGAGGGGAAGAAGGAGGGAGTGAGGCAAT
Organism: Boletus semigastroideus; assembly: GCA_038090295.1. Taxonomy (NCBI): domain Eukaryota; kingdom Fungi; phylum Basidiomycota; class Agaricomycetes; order Boletales; family Boletaceae; genus Boletus; species Boletus semigastroideus. Next base: position 25,583 of record JBBPMK010000036.1, on the reverse strand, counting down.
GTCATCGCGCGCAGCAATGATAGCATCGACCAGTTCAGGTTTTGTTAGGGACTCGGTATCGTCCGAAAGGCCGGTCGCGATATAAAGGCGCACAAGCTCATCCTTGCGCAGCCGTAAAAGTTGCCTTGTGGGTGCATCATTGATAAGAAATTCATCCGCTAATTTACCATTAACGTCAGCCGATGATGGGTGCAAGCATTGCTTACATGACTCCTCTTGATCGCTGTCCGCCTCGGAGTCATCCGATGCACTGGACTGATGGTTCGCGTCGACATCCATTGAAGTCGCCGCATCGTCGGTTTCGGAACCTACTGTAAGCGCTTTGCGCCTCTTGGGTCTTCCGAAGCCGCGCATTGGACGACCATTCGCGTGAGCATTCTCATTGAGAGAAATGACGCGTTTTCTCTTTGAACCAACAGGTACATCGAAACTCTGGTTCACATCGCGCATGCTATTTTTCTGTAGGAGGAACTGGCGGCCAGGCAACCTGCGTAAATTTGGCTGTAAAGTGGCAAGGATAGGGCGAACAGAAACGGTATCTGAAGACGAGGAAGCGGACGCGCGCGAGGGGTGGGAACCAATGGTCGACCTCTGAAATCTATTAACAAAAGCTAGAGCGCGTCTTGCAGCGGACGAATGGCGAAGCTTATAACCGCTGGGTGAAGAAGACGAGACTCTATGTGGCGAACGACGTTGAGCCATGCCAAGAACAGGGTGACGGTAACAATCGAGTGCCAGACGGGTTCACGTCGAGGTCGATGATAACGGACACTTTGTGGGATTGTTCCGAGCGTCGTCGTCGACGCCGTGGAGGACGCCGTCGTGTCGAGTCCTTGTTGAAGTCTTGGTCGCCGTAGACTATAGAGTGTTCAGTTTGTTTGGTTCCTGTTTGTTCCTCTCTTATTGCCACATCCAAAACAAGCGCAAGCAATCGGTGGCGTGGTCGTCACTTGAATTTCCTCAAAAGTTCTCACGATATTTTTTAGCAAGTAAATAAGCCAAAAAAGGAAAATACGACCGATTTTAGCAAGTGCAAGTGTATCAATATATATGGCTCATCTGATCAACGTCTCATTCGCACAATCAATTCCCTCTCTTTTTCCCGTCATGTTGCTCAAATTCTCCAAGTCAGATATCCTGCACTCATCTCTTGTATACCCCGAAACCGGTGCTCTTGGTTTCACCATCCTCACGCGCTCCCATTTCATTCATGCAGGGGAAAGGGATTCCGACACCGAGAGCGAGAGCGAGGCTCCAGTGACTCGGCGAACCATCATCGCAGACAGGCGCGGAGTTACTGTCTCAGAGATTCGATGGGATGGCCGGCGTCCCGTTGAGGTCACCATCGGCAAGGAAAAAGTCGCAGTCAAAGAAATGTTTGGGTCTCAGAGTGCTATCTTGTCGTGAGTCCGTGATCTCTCTAGCCTTTCCCCACACTCAGTTCTGCCTAGCCAAAATGTTCTCGGACTCCCTGCACGTTTTGATACACAGTTTTTCTGGTTAGCCGGCCCGGATGGACTTAGAGTATGTGTTATTCCATCCCTTATGAGCTACGCACTTACAACAATGTCACAGCTTCTGGACCATGACTCCAGCCAAATCAAAGGGCAATTTCACTTGAACAGTCTTCGTGTCGGCGAGCATTTCATCACCGCCCCCCTATCAGGCTTTGGTCATCACTATCTCGAATTCGATCCGCATCCACTTGCGCCAACGGCCGAACTCATAGGTGAATATTTCTGTCCCTGATGTGCTACGACCCTGTTTACTCGGTTCGCAGTTACATTCATACTTATGGAAGTACTGCGGCGCGGAAAATTCAATCAACATCCAAATACCTTTGACCGACCCAAACTTTGGCGAAGTACATCCTTGGCACATCTTAGCAAACGAATACGACGCGGTACGATATGAGGCATATCCCCAAGCGAAGCTAGTGAGCATAGTTTTGTGGTCATCCACTTACTTTCATACAACGATCACGGGAATTTCCAAACTTGGGACTCCCTTTGTCTCGGATGCTTCCGGGATGCCCTCGACCCTCGACCAGAGGAACCAAAGCTCAACTACGCGTACACGTGGTCTACCTTGTACATCTTGCTGCTTGACACGAAAGATAATTCCTCCTCACCATACGTCCGCTCTACCTGGTAAACATTGACTGTAGATTGGGGACCAACATCTGATAGACGCTTGGCAAGATTCGAGGTGTCGGTAGCGACAACATGTTTGCCTGCCTTGCTCGCTAAACCGGCTGCACGTCCATCTGGAATCTTGATAAATTCATGCTTTCCGTCTCCCGTCCGTCCGTCGAAGATGTAATATCCTTTTCTCTCGAATTGGATGATATCACCTGCTTTGAGCGTGTTCACGTTTGCATCCGCAAGTGCCTCCTCGCGAAATTCGGTTACCGGCGGAACAAAGTCCTTCACGTCGTCTTCCTCCTCGAGCTTCTTCTTCGTAATCAGGTAGTCATAATCTAGGAGGGTGACCTCGACTAGCGGGTGTGAATCCGTGGGTTGAGCAAGCCAAGTGATTTTCTTTTTCGTCTTTCGGAAGTCGCCCTCTAGGTTTAACTGCATGCTGAGCGCGGTTACTTCACCGTCTTTTCCCACCACCTTCGATCGCACGAGCGCATTACCCCAATCCATCAAGGTGACCTGGAGAAGTATGTTATTTACAAACCAGCCCATAAATCGGGACAATATTACCTCCTCTTCATCCTCGAACGACGCAGCGTCCTCCTGCTCGAGCAAGATCGTGGAAGAGTAGACCGTTTGCTTCTCGCCAACCTCCGGATTCTTCTTATGGAGAGGCAATTTTTTAACCTCAACCCTAATGGGACCGCCACTGATTGTTACAGGTATGCTAGAAGACACTGTAAGATTTTCGAGCATTCTCAGATGTGGCAACATACCATCTCGTTTTGAGAATCGCCCAGTACCTGGGAGCAACCGGATCGATCACCCTCTTATTGAGTGCCCAAATAGAATCCCATTCGAGAGAAACGAGAGACTGTGAGGGTCCCTGGGAAAGCATGAATTGCTTCAACGCCTCTACCGTCATGCCACGGCGACGAATCCCTGAATCAGATGTAAGCCTGATTGACGCAGAAGTTCAGTCATTCTGACCTCTAACAGTGGGAAATCGTGGGTCGTCCCATCCTTTTACGATTTGGTTATCAACAAACCAGTGTAATTTCCGTTTCGACAATAGGGTATAGATAAAGTTCAACCGACTTGAAGTCATGGTTAGATCGACAGACAGAGAGCGGTAGAGACTTCCGAACCTAAAGTCCCATATGGAAACAAAGCACAATCCAAGTGCTTCGATCATCCAGTAATATTGTGCATTTCTCTCGCGATACTCCATGGTCCTCAGTGCATGAGTAACCCCCTCGAGTGAATCGACGATGGGGCATGCAAAATCGTAAGTGGGGTAGATCGTCCACTTGTTGCTGTCGAAAACGTATCAACAGATATGCGGATGATAAGATACGAAACAGTTCACCCTGTGCGGTGGTGAGGGACGGTGTTACATCGGTATATGACCGGGTCGCGAAGAGTTTTATTCTGGTCATCCACACTTATTTTTGCGCGCACACACCATCGGAGACCCTCTGGTGTGCCGAGTTTCATTTCAGTAAAGTGTCTCAAATTGTCCTCGACTGAATCATCACGATGTGTCGAAGCAACTCCTTTGCCTCGTTCCTCGCGCATCTATCTGGACGTCAGCAACGACGGAGAGGGTAGCCAGGGTACAAACTTGAGCTTGTTCCGTGTCATCGGTATATGCATTGCCAGCTTCAATTAGTTTGATGGCAAGTTCGTAGATCTGGTCGAAATAATCTGACGTATGGCTTATCTTGTCACCTTTGATGTCCATCAACTCTAGGTCTTCTAGGATAGTCTGTTCGAACTCGCTCTGATCCAGGACGTAAGATTTAGACATGTTGGTGGAGCGTAGAAACGCACCCTCTCCTTGGACGGATTGGTGTCGTCAAATCGAACGATCATTTTCCCTTTGTACATTTGTGCAAAGTACTGGTTTAATATTGCAGCTTTGGCGTGGCCGATATGCAAATACCCGCTCGGTTCAGGAGGAAAGCGAGTCACTACCTCGCCTTCCTTGGCATTCTGAAGACCTAGAGAAAAGCTCGCAGCGGTTTTTGTATTCCGGGCCTTGTTCGCCTTGGCTGTCACGATGCTAGCAAGAGCAGCTTGCGTGGATTCGAGGCCATCCAGGTGTGAAAACCACCGCAAAGCATGAACGTGTTGACCGTTTTTAAGTAGTCCCAGTATTTTGGCGGATGCTAACAGAAGAGATGTTGATCCCACGGATGATATTGTAAGGTATAGCCTACCTCTGATGGCTCCCCAGAGTGACCAGTCTGCTGCAGTGATTTGGTAACCAGCGAGAAATGTGCGGAATGCAAGGTAATCATCTAAAGTATCAAGAGTGCTGAGGATATCGGGGACTGCTGTTATTGTGGGCAACGTTTTTGCTAATGCACAGTAAGTCGAGGTCTGACGGAATGATCAACTTCGAGAAGAATCGAGAGGATGTCGGCCACCTTCGTGCTCTCCCCTTCCATACCTGCGATCTTGGCCAGGATCGCGACTATCTCCTGTTCATTGCTGTAGTTATTACCGTCGATATCAAGCGAAACTCCTGTTGCCGTCTCATCAAAGTTGAGCTGGGCCTTTCGAGTGAATGTTGCGATCGCAAGGGCAGCGTAGGGAAATGGGGATGTCTTTGTCGAGAGTGTCAATGGCATTGGACAGATCTGATGCTGGTCGTAAGTACTAGACTAGATATATCGAGTCATGATTTTTTTTTGTTTTGCTTTAGATCTTCATCGATCTAAATAAACCAGTCATGGGCTGCATGCTGTGAGTCCACCAGAATACTGACTGTATCATCAATCGCTCACTGAACGACTCCTCACAGCATCGATCCTTCCCAAAAATATAAACCGTACACGCCTCTGAACTTAGTTGGTCGTACATGGCCAACCAAAACGTTCGTCAAAGCTCCCATCTGGCTGTCCACCGATCTCCGCGATGGAAACCAGGCCCTGGCAAACCCCATGACAGGCGATCAAAAGCTCGCCTTCTTCAGATTACTGGTCAAATGTGGCTTCAAGGAGATAGAAGTCGCGTATCCAGCTGCCAGTCATACCGATTTCTCCTTCGTTCGATACCTGGTAGAACATGGCGAAATTCCAGATGACGTGTGGGTTCAGGTCCGTAAAACGTTCATCCGATAGCTTGCACTAATCCTACTTTCAGGTTTTGACACCGGCTCGCGAGGATCTCATCGGGCGGACATTCGAGGCTGTAGCAGGCGCAAAACATGTTATCATTCACATGTATAACGCAACCTCTGCCATGTTCCGCGACGTCGTCTTCAAGAACTCAAAAGAACAAACGATCGACCTTGCTGTACACCACACCAATCTAGTCTGCGAGCTAACAAATCAGTATTCGGCCTCTCATGGCACCACATTCCGATACGAATACAGTCCCGAAACATTCTCTCAGACAGAAGTCGAGTTTTCCGTCGCTATTTGCGAGGCAGTCAAGACTTCCTGGGGAAAAGCTGGCACAGGCAATGAACGGATAATCTTCAATTTACCGGCAACTGTAGAGGTGGGGCCACCCAACCACTACGCAGACCAGGCAAGTCTCCTGTTATGTTCCATATTGCATTGCCCTGACGCTCCACCTAGATCGAGTATTTCTGCACTCACATCTCTGAGCGCGAAAAAGTAGTCGTCAGTCTGCACCCCCACAACGATCGAGGCACCGGAATTGCAGCTGCTGAGCTTGCTGTTCTTGCAGGTGCTGACCGAATAGAAGGTTGCTTGTTCGGCAACGGCGAACGAACAGGAAATGTTGACATTGTTAACCTTGCACTCAATCTCTACACTCAAGGCATCCCCCCTCATCTAGATTTTAGCGATATCCAGAGTATCATTGACATTGTCACCCAATGCAACGATCTTCCAGTCCACCCTCGGCACCCCTACGCTGGCGAGCTGGTCTTTACTGCATTTTCTGGTTCACACCAGGATGCCATCAAGAAAGGTTTCGAGGCACAGGCACAACGCCATGCTCAGAACCTCACGAATGGCGAAGCACAGATGTGGGACATGCCTTATCTGCCACTCGATCCGGCCGATCTCGGATGCAGCTACGAGGCCGTCATTCGCGTCAATTCGCAGTCCGGAAAAGGAGGTATTGCCTACCTCGTCAAACAACACCTCAAATTAGATCCTCCCCGCAAGATGCAAGTAGCTTTTTACCAGATCATCCAGGCTATCTCGGATCGCGAGGCAAGAGAAATGACGGTGGAAGATATCACGACCACCTTCCGCAGTACCTATCACTTTGGAGGGCCGAAGTACGAGGGGAGATTGGCTCTTAAAACCTTCTCGATCACCCCTGAGCCATCAATAGAACCTTGTGACGGTGATGAGGTTCCGGACGAGCGCCGCAGGTTCGACGGTACCTTGTCTGTTGATGGCATGCTCCGTGTCGTACGAGGGGACGGAAACGGACCGATCTCTGCGCTGCTTAATGCCCTCCACACCCATCTTGACATCGACTTGACTGTACGCGAGTATTCCGAACATACTATTGGAGCGGGCCAGACTGCCAAGGCAGCCTCTTACATAGAACTTGTCGCGACTACAGACAACATCAAGGAGACACGTAGTGCTTCGCAGTCATGGTGGGGTGTCGGTATCGATTCCGATATCGCTGCGTCTGGGTTACGTGCAGTCCTCAGCGCCGTCAATAGCGCCATCGGTGACCGCCTGTTACCTGAATTGAAACTGAGCATTGGCTTCGACTTGACGTCAGGCCAAGCAGACGTGGCGAATGCGATCGTCAACTCGTTGAAATTACAGCTCCCTCGCAGGCTTCAAAGTGCATTCTTTGAAGTCGTACAGCGTGTTGCCCGAGACTCGGGTGGACAGATTTCCTATGAAGACTTGACTAAACTGTTCGAAGAGCGCTATGGCTACGAGACTACCAAAGCATACCGATTCGAGATGGAATCGTTCGACCTTGCCAATTCGAACGTCGCTGGCCGTCGTCAAATCAGCGCACAGCTACTTGTGGACGGCGAGCCGCGGACTGTTTGTGGAGAAGGGAATGGGCCGTTGTCCGCTGCTGTGGCTGCGCTGCACACGCTAATCCAGGGTACTCTGTCAATCAGGGAGTATGCGGAGCATTCAATAGGCGAGGGTGCGGATGTGAAGGCGGTGTCTTTCGTGGAGCTGGTTTACGAGGTTGAAGGGAGGAACAAGAAGGAGTCGGCGTGGGGCGTTGGCAGCGACTCTGACATTACTGCGTCCGGCTTGCAGGCAGTAATGAAGGCTGCGAGCAGCCTGAGCGTGGCGGACAAGCTGAAAGTGTAGTAGTAGTAGTTAATCCAAGTGTCACATGACTCCCGCTCAACAGCAGACGTCGACGTTCCCGACCAACAATGACGCGCCCATCGCGCTCCGTCCTCGACACCCTCAATCCAATGAACCGCATACATCAAGGCTACACTCAAGCTAGTCAATCACCCGTAATGGAAGAGGAGAACGAGTCAGAAGACGACGACCTCGAAGCTGGCCATGCAATTCCGCTCTCTTCCTCCCGTGCTAGGAGCACTCAGACCAAGCGCAAGGTCTCCTGGGAGACTGGCTTTGACGTCGCGGAAATGAGCCCTCTACGACCAAATATACGTCACGAGGACGGCGCGTATGACCAAGATCTCTCCGACGACGAGGTTCCCCAGAGCTTCATGATCGAGGCCTCCCGTTCGCCGCGCAAGCCCTCCCCGTCCAGTGCAAGCAGTGCAAACAAGGGAAAGGCTCGTTCACAACCATTGCACTCGACCACGGCAAGGTCTCTCCCACGGCAAGGCCATCCTTCATTCCCCGTATCAATACCCCTTCGACCATCTGAGTTGGACGTCGATGTGCCGCCCCCGCCCCCACCAGTCGAGTCAGCTTCCCCGAAATCTCTACGCGGTTTAGATACTTATGAGCGCGCTCTCTGGAACTGGGTCAATGTCTACAACCTCGACGCATTCCTGCAAGAGGTCTATCTTTACTATGAAGGGAAGGGAATCTATTCAATAGCCCTTTCCCGAGGGCTCAACATCCTGTCAGTGCTTCATAGTATGTTCTGCATGTCGAGGCTGACGGTGAACACGTAGCACAGTGGGGTTTGTCACCGCCTTCTCCACATTCTTACTAGGATGTATCGACTACAACCGTGTAACCCGCGACAAAGTCACCCAGCTTTCCGAGGCTGTCATTGATCGTTGTGTCGCCAAGTTTGTCTCCCCACATCGCCGCCACCCAGCCTCTGACAATAAACCTAGGTTCTCCGGTGTGACCTTATTATTCTTCCTGCCCTTTACTGCGTTCTACATCTGGCAAATAATATCATTCGCATTTGAAGTCATGCGTCTGGTGGACATGTATCGTTTCTACACTCATTTGCTCCGCATACCAGATGTAAGGTTCTCCACCTTCTCCACCATATATTGTGCTTATATCCACACAGGCCGACATTCAAACAATTTCGTGGCCCGAAATAGTTCGTCGGATAGGCGCAATTCGCGAAGACAATCCTATCACGGCAATATCCTCCGCGCCCAGAGATCATGGTGCAACGCCAGCCACGGCGTCTCTTGACGCGCACGACATTGCGAACCGTATCATGCGACAAGAGAACTATCTCATTGCGCTTTTTAACAAGGAGTTGTTGGATCTTCGTGTACCTTTACCACCTACGCTGAAAAGGATCCTCCATCGGGTCGACGATGAGGGCAAAGGGAGTACTCTCACAAAGGTGTTAGAATGGAATCTCAGGTTTTGCTTGATGGAGTATCTCTTTGACCCTCGGGGACGCGTTAGGAAGGTGTTTTTGAAGAGTAAAAATCGTGCCATTCTGATCGACGGGTATGTATCTTGACTGTATAATCCGTTTTGACGACTCAAGTTCCCATAGTCTACGGCGGCGATTCGTATTCATGGGTATACTGAATGCGATTTTCGCACCATTCATCGTCCTATACATGATCATGTATTCGTTCTTCCGGTACTTTGACGTACGTATCCCAAGCGAAGATTTACGAGAAATTTTGACATACGTTTTTCCGGGGTAGGAATATCGCAATGACCCTTCCTCAATTGGCAGTCGACGGTATTCACCATTCGCACAGTGGAAGTTCCGCGAATTCAATGAACTATTTCACTTGTTCACTCGTAGACTGGATGAGTCCTACCCGTTGGCCAATATATATATTGGTCAATTTCCGAACGAGAAGATCGCAATCATCATGCGGTAAGTATGATGTGTAAGGCGGTTCAAGTTGTTAATCTGATCATTCCAGTTTTGTTGCGTTCGTTGCGGGTTCATTTGCTGCTGTACTTGTCCTCGTGTCCGTTCTGGATCCCGAGTTGGCCATCCACTTTGAGGTTACGCAACATCGGACGGTCCTTTTCTACATCACGGTGTTCGCTTCCATACTCGGTGTCGCGCGGGGAATGATACCTGAAGAGAATAGAGTTTTCGACCCGGAGTTGCTCATGACAGAAGTCATTCAGTATACGCACTACATGCCGGATGAATGGAAGGGCCAACTTCATTCAAAGCAGGTCAGCGCGACGAATTGACTTCTGTGTGTGACATTTAACCAACCACGGCCGTCGTCAGGTGCATCAAGAGTTCGGAGGGCTGTTCACGCTCAAAGTGGTTCTATTCTTGCAGGAGATTGTTTCAGTGGTCACAACGCCATTTGTTCTATGGCTCTCTCTTCCGCCCTGCGCGCCTGCTATAGTCGACTTCTTCCACGATTTCACGGTATGGGTTCCAGGTCGTGGATACATCTGCAGTTTTGCCGAGTTCGATTTCAAAAGGCATGGCAATGTCAAGGTTCGTACGCTTAGGCATTACAATCACCTGTCCGAATGACAAGCACGGTATAGTTTGGCGCGCCAACCAAAATTCAGGACGAAAGAATGCTTTCTCGAGAGGGGAAGATGGAAAAGAGTTTTCTGAACTTTAAGGCAGCGAATCCAGATTGGAATCCGTCTGATCCCACAGGCTCTCTTTACCTGAGCCGTATCGCAGACATGAGCGCTCGTCGACGTGCCCTCACCGGTTCTAGAGCTGGTCTAGAAAATACAGTCTTACTGAACGAAGGCAAGAAAGACCTCACTGAGCGGGCACAAGAATATGATCGAGCACTGCGACAAAGTCAACATATGGCGCTGCGACGGAGGCACGGTGGGGGAAGTATCCTCGCTAGCGGTGGTGGGGTTGCAACGGCATGGCAGTCAACTATGGGTATGTCTTCTGTGGGCGATCAAGGCATTGGGATGGCTCAGACAGCCGTGCTTGGTGACTCTCATGGGAGTATTCCACCTGCCCCGGCACAGGGATCTATACAAGACGAAGGTGGTGCTGTCGATGGTGCGGTGGAGAGTGCGTTGGGAGACTCGTACGTGGATGGCAATACCAAAGGAACGAGAGCGTACGAGTCGCAACAGGAGGGTATCGACGAGGAGGATGGACTGGAGGATGGTGGTGTCCTCGGGCTTTTAGCGCAGATTTATGCTACGAGGGGCCCGAGAGGACCCGTACCCACGATGTAGTGGTTGGTATATTATACAGACACAAGTCGGACGTTATCATAAATTGGGAGACAGAAGACATCAATGGTAGGACTCAAAGAGAGCTGCTTCCCTTTTTTTGCAGAATCTCTTGAACGCGTTGAACTTTGCCCTTATTTCCTTCACCGGTGACGATCTCTCGGTCTGTGCGGGTACCAATGCGAATATCGGTTGCGATGCGGGATACGCCATTTGCGTGGACGGCCTTGTGGCAGTCGTATATGGCCTTGGTGACCTCTGACCACGGACCCTCTACACTCATCCTGATTAACGGCATTCTACTGACATGTATTTGTGCTACGAACCCAAGTTGGTGCCGTAGCCACTGTAGGGATGATTCTTGATCGATGTATTTCACCAAAGTTTGGTGGGAGAAGTGCTTACTGCATCTGCAAGAAATGAGGCGAGGGAGAGTCAGAGGATGCGATGGAGGTGACAGACCTCGAACGTGAGCCCGGAATTTTCGAGTATTTCATGGCACATTGCGATGTGTTGAGCGACCTGTGAAGATGTCAAGACTTAGTAGTGGTTGTCAGCTGAAACAGGGCCGTAATACGGATGGCTCATTGGTTCCGATCGGGATGAGACAAAAGTCTGGCGAGAGGGTCAACGTGTCCGGTTACCAGATGCATAATGCTCATTATAACTACCTGCGACGGCGTAGAGCTCGTTATCGGTGGTGCTGTCCATGAGGGAGGTGATGATCACGTGCCAACTCAGTCAGCTGTTGCGCACGAGCCAAGTCGAGTTCGCTGTCTGCGATGTCCTCCGCGTCTCTCCAGTCGAGGATTCAGGCGTTCGAGGCGCTGTCATACCACAAGACTTCACCGCCGTCCAATCTGCTTGAATCCCCCATTTCACCCACCGCCAATGCTTTCCAGCCCATCGCCCCGCTTCTCGCTCCCGCGAGGTCGCGCTCACCATCACCATCGACGCCGAGTCTCGTTTCTCAGACTTCGTTGATCGACTTGAAGGACTGGATCGTCGAGGACGGCCCAGTTGAGCCGCTTCGTACCGTTGGCGTCGGCAGGTTAAATGGGATTCGCGAGTTGAGCAGAACTCCCCCATCTGCGAATTCGTCGACACCCCTCATCAATTTCGAGTCCCCTCCAAAGTCACGTCTTCCCCTTCCCCCGCGAAAACCATCCAGCGACACTGCCGATCGTGTCTCTACTCGTTCAGCTAGCGAAAACAACAACGCTGCTGTCTTCCCACCAGGTCACTCGGACGCTCTCTCCACCAAACACACCTACCCACCAGTCGCTCACAAGTTTGGCATAGGTCGCCTCGGACATGCTTCCGCATCTTCCATCTCTTCTTTCCACTCTGTCTCCCTCTCGTCAGACGGAAGCAACGTCGAAGTCCATAGTCCCAAAACAAGCAACGAACCACCCTCGTTCACCTTCGAAGCGGATACCGCCACTACGGATGTCGACACCGCAAGCATTGCAGAATCGTTTGAGAATGTCTCGGCTTCTTCTGCGACCAGCCCATCGACAGTCATCACCTTTGACTGGGAGCGAGGCATCACCAAGTCAAAGGCTCCCCCCAAGCATGAGCCACCGTGCTTGCCTACTCGTCCAGCTACCAAGATCCCGCCGGTTGTCCCGCCAAAACCCCTCGTTCGCTCGGTTTCAACGTCGTCCTCTTCGACCGCAACTAGTGCGAAAACGCGCCGTCCTCCCCCTCCTCCACCACCTTATCAACCACGCAACCGACCCTCTTCCTCACGGGCTTCGGTCGTCTCCACGTCAGCTTCCACGTCCGACCGATCCTCCATTCTTAGTAATGTCACCACTACATCGCGGACGAGTATCAGCACGCGGAACAGCGTACAGTCTAAAGCTAGCGTGAAATCCTCACCTCTCCTTCGACCGACTCCCGTCCCTCCCGCTGCCCGTTCACGATACGAGTCTCTGTTCGATAGCGCGGTACGAGGCCGACGAGAAGCAGAAAAGAGGATACAAAAAGCCAAACTGCACTCTTTACCACCCTTCTCCGCAAAGAAAGGCAGACAGGCGGCTGGATGGCGTGGCTTGTCCGTAGACCTCATCATTAATCCTGAAGATCATCCCGTTTTGTCTTTGGAGGAAGGACAAGAAGAATGTGACACAAGGGAAGAAGAGGAACCCTCCGTTGCCCCCGACGAAAAGTTGAACGGACGAATCGTAAAGTTTATATGGAGTGCCTCGCGCATCGATCGCCAAAAGCTTGGGAGTATATGGTAGGAGCATGGGTCGCAAATGCCTTGTCGTGCTTATACGGATATTGGCTTTGCAGGACCGACTGCGATCCCCAGTGTACTGGGTTTGTTGACCGTGACACATTCGTCAGAGGCATGTGGCGGATTGACGAAGAGCTCCGCAGGGCTCAGCTGGCACGACGTTCTTCGGCTCTCAGTGTAGCCTCTTCGCAGCGCATTCCTCATCGTCCACTTCTACCTCCTAGACCACAAGGTACAGCACGACTATTGATATAAAAGTTCGACTTCATGGGAGCGTGATACCCGTTTCTTGATACCCGCGATACATTGTCAGTATTTCTGTTAATGTTGTCCAGGTAACCTATTTCCATCTCATTATCGTGTACTTGCCAGACAATCGGTACTACAAATTTCTTGGGTAATAAACTCCATTTGAGCGTACACTTCACACTTCCGGACTCCCCTCTCTATCCTTCTCGTCCCACATTTTAAACAACGTCTGGCCGAGCGATTTACCTAGAACGTATGCCAAAGGAACTGGGACAGCGTTGCCAATCTGCCGGAGTTGCTAGGCCAAGTCGGCGTTCGATAAGGGATCAAGCTGGAGAGAGAGAGGGCGACGTACGTCTGCGACAACTTTTGCCGGAGCGTCATTAACGGACAAAAATTCATAATGATCAGGGAATCCTTGAGCTCGAGCACATTCTTGAACACTGAGAATTCGTTTTTGCTGAAAGTTCGTTGTATCACCTCCACCTTTTCATGGCAAGTAAAGTACTCACGGATGGATGAAGGACCGAACCGCCCTTGTTGTTTGGTGCGACAGTGGTCAGTGCAGTCGCGAAGACATGGTCAGCGTCCAGGCGCTTGTAAAGAGCTGCAAGGGGATGAAGCAGCAGACCGAGATATGTATTCAGTACATACACGCGTATTTCATTTCTGCCTTCTTTCCTTTTGAAAGTTCCATTCGCAGCTTTGCTGGTAGACCTTCAACGCACTCAATCAATCATCCCTTTGACAGCTCACAATAAACCGCTTACTGAACTGATTTGCTCCAGGGACAAGCGGGACGGCACAGACGCTGGAAAATTGAATATCGGTCCGTGCGCGCTGTGAACCTCGGGTGCTTACCGTTCTGCCACGTTGTGACGCCATCGCCGTGTGTAATGATATTTCAAATCTTGATTGATGCTTCCGTCTCGTCGTTGGCGCATCCACTTTTGATATCGTGTCAGTGTCTCCGAGCTATGTTTGCGTGGTCGCGAGAAACCGGCAAAGGGAGGCTTGAGAACTTCGAGGGGGCAAAAGGCTGGAATGTTAAGGACGTCTTTGCGATGTCGGGCTTCCCTCTTATCCTCTGCTGTAGCTTTCATGGTGACGTGTGGACTAATCCTGAATACCATAGTTTTGAGTAACGGATGATCCACAATAAAAGTACAGACCAGTCAAAAGGAGGCTAGCGGAAGTTGGTAAATATGACAACGGCCTGTAAGCCATTGATCAACACTTGCCAAGTCTCCGATTGATTCGTCGATAGTGACAAAATGCAGTGGGGCGGACCGATCATCGTCTAGACCATCTACACAATTGTTCCGTATGATAGGAGACAAAATGGAGCCCGACGGCAGTGCAACGCGCATCAATTTTACTGGTGAACAATGGGTCGGAATTGGCCATTCAGGCATCAACACGTCATGACGTGCCCCCCAAAAAATAACTCGCTTGCGACCTTGAGGTACACCATACTGAGCAGCCTGGACGACAGCGAATTTGCATTGGTATCTGAGGTCGTCAATATTACCTCAATACAGATGAGGGAAGGTCAGCATACCCAATGGATGCCAAAGCGCGTTGAATCAATTTCGCGACTGCAAACTGTATACCACTCTCTTTCGAAGTGGTCTTTTGATTATGACACAATATTCCGTAAACGTTTTCGAGGAGCAGATACATAGGCTTGTAAAACTCGACGTAAGCGAGCATATTGCACACAAGTGTGCTCCTGTACAGGGACACATTAGATTACAGTTTGGCTTGGTGGAGCACATCTGCCACCTACCGTATATCAAATTCTTTCTGTGAAAAGGCATCAGGGAAGATAAGTCGCGAATATTCTTCACCTCACCTTGTTATGGTTCATGAGAGAAAAACTCTGACATGGAGGACCTGCCAACCTCTCTTACTCATCGTCACGCAGAGATAACCGTGCATTACGAACCACCATAGATAAAGTCCACTTCTCCTGGTTTTGGCATTGGCGGCAGGGGTCTCTTATCGTCTAAGGAGAGCAGGGGTTTTGGATTCTTGTTTTCTAAGGTATCAATTGCATGCTGTAGGCATAGATTAGTGCACTGATTATAAACAATAGTTTCCGGGTGATTGTGTCTGCACAAGATGGTTGAGCCCTAAAGGGATAAATTGGAAACGCAGCCTTACCCGTAGGTTCGTGCTGCACTGGGCGAAAATTCAATTGCCCATCGCGTCTCCACAATGCCGGACAAATCAAGGCCAGTCCCAAGGCCACCAGCACCTGCAATCCAGAATAGGTGTGGCAGAACGTCATGCATGTACAAAGTCCTACCACTGAACAACTCCAACCCACGCAGACGACCATGTCTTTGGAGAAGTACGCTCTGCCGTTCCAAAAGTTCCGCTCTTTCTTCATGACACCTTGCGCAAGATTTGAATTCGCCTTTTGGCCAGTCATGCAGATCATCGAGGGCCTTGCATTTTAAGGAAGTGGTTTGTTGATTGACATAATAGTGGTCGTCACGCCTCACCCACTCGTCAACTGCATGAATGTCGCGTTCGTGAACTACATAACACTGGCCTTGCAAATCTTCATCATGCACAGTTTCCATCTCATCTGTTTTGAAAAGCCTACGCTGCATGGATGATCAGCAAGCATAACCACCGTCGAAGGAAAGGGACGCACGTCATCAGAGGGTAGCAAAGGGTGCTTGCCTTCCGCTTTCACCCTTCTCACCACGTCGTCATATCTACCAAATAGTCGAACTTTCACTTCAATCGGAGTCTTCATCGCTTTGAGCTTTACGATCTGACCAATTCTGTAAACAGAATGTGGTTGTTTACGCTTGATGTAGACGAAATCATGGAGGTGGTATGTAAATTCGTATTGTGCATATCCTCCACCGGGGAGAGGACGGGATTCGGCGATGCTCGAGTTCATTGCTTGAAAGCCACAGGAAAAACACTGTTGATGGGTATCACAGTGGGCAAAGGCACGCATTCTTTGTTCCCCAGAAAGCGAAATGAAGGAAGCATCGGCACTGTTGTACAGCAACCTGACACCGTGATGTTAGAGGATAGGTAATTAAGGATCGGAATTTCGCACCCAGTGAAAAAATCGTTCTCTTCCGACGCATTCCCATCCATTGGCTCAGGAGTGTCTGGATCAAGCTCACGGACATTGCACTTTTGGGATATTGCATTAATATGAATGTCTTCACAGTCCGCCAACATTGGGTAAAGGGCCTGGGAATGACCAAGCTCTTGAAGAAGCGTCTTTGAACTGTGGGTAAGCCACTGGCCGTGGAACATTTTTTGCCCATGCTCGTCCTCATAAAGATAACAAATGCGACAGAACCTAGGAGTGTTGAGTTGGCAAGTGGACTAAGTACGAGTGGCGGGCTTACCAGTAAGAATTAGCGAGTGAATTGGGTGACTGAGCAGGTTCATGCGTGTAACTCTTTGCACGAGCTTTGTTCTCATCTATGCCTGGCTCGACCATAACGGTATCGCCAATCTGAATGCAGAATAAAAAAGAGGGAGAAGTGCGAGGGCTGACAAACTTACGGAATAAACGGCACCATCGACACAGACGGATTGATAATAACCTGGTTCTTCTGTGGGCAGGCCCCACTTGACAGAGTTGGGATTCGCCAGATGAACAAGAGAGGGGTGGACAGGCTGTGGTACTTCTATGTCGATGTCGTCTTGTGTAGGTAGGTTGGCGAGTTTAATGTTTTGTTCGAAAAGTAATTTTGTAACGCGAGCAACGACTGGGGTGACGACAGTTTGATTGCGATGTTCAAGGACTTGAAGCTCCAGGTTGGCAGTGGAGGGACGCGACCGTGGACGAGAGCGGGAGCGGGATGAGCTGGATGTCTCCGTTTCGGGTTCGAGCCCGTATGAAAGCTGATGTCCAAAAAGGGAGCGGAACAATGGGGTACGACGGATGTTAACGTGTCCACTTGCATGGAGATCGTTCAGCATGGCTAATAAATAAGATTTCTGGAGAAAAAGAAGTGAGGAAACTGAAGCAGGTAGGAAGAAACACATACTACATCTTCTGACTCGATGTCTTCCTTTGTGATGCTCCTGCCGATGATTTTGAGCGAGGCTGCGACATCATCATCGGAGAGATCGAGTGAGTGAATAAAGTCATCGTAGCTGAGTCTTGGAAGAGAGATTGCACATGATACAACAAGGTGTAGGACGCGATGCTTGAGCCAGAAACTAGTATAGAAAGGTTTGTACAGTGGCGAAGGGACGTCGAGGATGTACCAAGCATGGTGGGTGAGAATGTAGATGTTGCTGTGGGAGATGAGATGGTATATAGAAGAAGAGATGATATATGTACCTATCTAGACGGCGGTGGTGCTTTTTGAGGTCGTGAAAGGAGAACCTCTTAATGGGGGTTAGCTTGAGGCATTGTATGCCGTCCTCGGTAGTTCTACTGTCGCAATTTTCGGGCAGCTGTTCTTCTTCTTCGTCTTCGTCGTCATCGTCATCGTCGTCATCGTCGTGGTCTATCCAAGCCTTGACACAACCGGAGGCAGAGAAGGAGAGCCTGGGGCTGAGAGCGAGCTCGAGGAGAGAGGCGACGGGGACGAGGCGAAGAGTGGTGTGTTCGTATATAGAAAAGTTGGTAAGAACGCGGACGGGCACGTCGTCGTCGCGTCCATTGTCGAGGGGGTCTGTCTCACCGATGATCTGGATGTCTGGCCCCTCTGGAAACTCGTGCTCTGCTGGAACATGGCAAATGTGGCGTTCCGGGGATGTCCTGCGAGGGGGCGGTGGTGGCGAACGGTCGTCCTCGCTGTCTGGCACGGGGGACAACGACCGACGCGTGCGTTTCTTCGCGACGGCCATTGTTGAAAGGGCGATGATTACCAAAACGGGCAGTTGACTTTCTCTTTATACGCGCACGTGATCACCGCCCTCTTCATCATCTTCATCTTACCGGATGCCGCCCCGACGCTCGCTCGTCGTCGCCCTCGTCCTCCTCGCCCCCTTCACCGCCGCCCACAACGTTCCTGCTAGGCTAGATCATGCAGCATTCGACTACTTCCTTCTCGACCACAGCCCCGCCCCCTCGGCCCCCTCCTTCGGGGACTACATCTCCCAACTCGACCTCGGGCTCGAGCTCGTCGGTCAGGTCGGCGAGCTCCCAAATGCCTGGCTTCTCCGTGCCCCGAAACACACACATCCACATGTCCTCGCCCGCTACAACGCCGTCCGCTCACAGGCGGCTATCCAACCCCGCGATCACCACGCCCGCAGTTTCCTCTCCGCCATCAACTACTTCGAGCAACAGGTCCCACGTCAGCGAACCAAACGTGCTCCACCTCCAGTCACTCCGGATACCTCCGCCGCAGCCATAGGAGCCCGCCTCGGCCTTACAGACCCTCTCTTCACACAACAATGGCACATCGTCAACGAAGAGTTCCCCCAACATATGATGAACGTTACTGGTCTCTGGGAAACTGGCATTACTGGTCAGGGCGTCATCACTTCCCTTGTGGACGATGGCCTCGACTACGAAAGCAAAGACCTTGCCGACAACTTTGTAAGCTTCCCCGTCTTTTTGCTTCTGGCTTGCTTCTGATTCCTTTTAGGATGCCGAACATTCCTATGATTTCAACGACCATACTGCCCTTCCCAAACCGGTGCTTGCTGATGACCGCCACGGTACCCGTTGTGCCGGCCAAATTGCGGCTGCGAAGAATGACGTTTGCGGTGTCGGCCTCGCCTATGACGCAAAGGTAGCGGGCGTGCGCATCCTCTCTGGCTCAATCACGGACGTTGACGAAGCCGCAGCGCTGAATTACGGCTTTCAAGACGTCGACATTTATTCCTGTAGTTGGGGCCCTCCAGATGATGGCAAGTCTATGGAAGGTCCAAGCTACATCATTCACAAGGCCTTCGTCAACGGTGCACAAAACGGCAGACACGGAAAAGGATCCATTTTCGTGTTCGCTAGCGGCAATGGTGCTCTGTCTGGTGATCAGTGCAATTTCGACGGCTATACCAACAGCATCTACTCCGTCACCGTTTCTGCGATAGACTACAAGGGCCTTCACCCTTACTATTCAGAACCTTGTGCGGCTAACTTGGTGGTTGCGTACAGCTCGGGCAGCGGGAAAAGCATTGTCCGTATATTCATTTCTTTCCCTTTCCCCTTTCCTTACACCTCTCCCAGGTTACCACCGACGTGGGTGAAAACGTCTGTTCTTCCAGCCATGGTGGCACTTCTGCTGCTGCTCCAAACGCAGCAGGCGTCTTTGCCCTTGCTCTTCAAGTCCGGTCGGTCGCTTTTCACGTCCCTTTCCTTATCTATCTAACATCGCTCCACAAGACCCGACCTTACTTGGCGCGACATTCAACATCTTTGTGTTCAATCGGCACAGATAATTAACCCCGAAGACCCGGATTGGGAGAAAACGGCCTCGGGCAGGCCATTTAGTTATAAATACGGGTACGGTCAGCTCAACGGGTACGCCTTCGTTACGGCCGCACAAAACTGGGAACTTGTCAAGCCCCAGGCTTGGTTTCACCCATCCTCTATCCAGCTTAATAACGGCTCCTTATCAGACCCAGAAGGCACCTTGACCGGAGGTGTACCCATCCCGTCAGGCGGGGTCAATAGCACGTTCACTCTCGCAAACGATGTGCTACTTAAGCATAACTTCGAAGGCCTGGAACACGTAGCCGTCACTGTCTGGATTTCCCATTCCAAGCGAGGTGACGTGGAAGTGGAACTCGTTAGCCCCAACGGCATAAAGAGCATCCTGGCTGCACCGCGTAAGGCAGATTTGGAAACTACCGGATTCAAAGGCTGGCGGTTCATGACTGTCAAACACTGGTATGGATTTTCTTTGTCCCTGAAGTCCGGTCGTTCACCTTAACAAAAGGGGCGAAAACCCGGTTGGCGACTGGACCATCAGGGTTTCAGACCAGTCAGACCCAGAACACAATGGGACGTTCCATGGCTGGCGACTTATGTTCTGGGGTTCCACCATTGATCCAACTCAAGCCAAGGCATATGTCCTGCCTACCGACGATGCAATCCTCCCATCCCCAGAAGAATCCGAGACAATTGAAGTTCCCACCCCTTCTACCAAAATACACCCCAAACCCACATCTGGCCTCCCAAGCGATCACGACACGGCGGAAGGCGAGGCCGACCGTCCAGCTTTCCCAGGCTCCTCCCCGACACCAAGCATGGCCCCCACTCCTGATGAAGGCTGGTTCTCCGCCATGTCTAGCCTCGTCTCCAACTCCAGGTGGTTCTTTGTTGCTATCAGTGCTGTAATTGTCTTTGTCATAGGCATCGCCATCTTTTATTGGAGGAGACGTGCCAGGCATCACGCGGCGTATTCATCCCTTGCGGATGACCTTCCAATGAATTCCGTTTCCCGGGGTGGACGGCCGAGGGCAAAGGAGCTATATGACGCATTTGGAGAAGTATCTGATGATGATGATGATGACGCTGACGAACAAACAATGCTCCACCCCGATCAATCCTTCCATGCCCATGAAGAGGCAGGACTAGGTTTCCATTCCGAATTTCTGAATGACGATGATCCTGCCTCTGCAGAGCCAACCCCGAGGTATCGGGACGAACCTAAATCCTCTGAAGGAAGAGGAAGTCCTGGGAGTGGCAGTGGATCGAGTTGGGAACACGCTTCTCAAGAACATTCAGGATAGTGCAACACCTTGTATTTATTGACATATATCAGCATAGAGGGGTTGGTACAAAAGCGACGGTGCGATCGAAAACACAAGCTCAGCAGCAGGGAAGAAAACTTGAGGAAACTTCTGTTGTCATACATTGATGAAACGCAACTTGGAGCCACTGGCTACGCGGGCCCAGACGTCTATGGATTCGTACTACACACGGAAACAGTGAATAATGCATTATAAGAACAAGAAATGCCCGCTCACCTCAGCAATGGTGTCATTTAGCTGTGCTTCAGTGTACCCAGCGCCAAGCACCCTAGACCGTACATCAATAACAGCCAACTCTCCGTCGGTTTCGTCCCCGCTAGAGTCAACATCCATATCACGTTCACCCCCAGGCCCTTTGCCGAGCTTGCGCTGTCTCTTCCTTCGTTTGCTGCCACCTTCCCCAGCCATGTTCTTGATGAGTCGAAAGATCTGGCTGATGACCGAACGGTCAGGTTCGTACTCTTTATCTTCGTCATCTTCGAGACTCTCTTTGCTGCACTCCATCAGACGAAGGGCCTCGTCAACGTCACCATATTCCACGATGTCGGCGAATCGGAGACGTGCAAGTGCCTGAGCAAGGCGAAGCACACCCAGCAACGTACGCGCTGATGTGTAAGTATGTGATTTCTTTTGGGCCGCCTCCTCCTTCGAGAGCTTGCGCAAACGTACGTAGGAGTCAACAATATAGTTCGAGACCGTGGGTGGGACAACAGGGCGTTTGAGACGTGCCTGTGCAATGTAATGTCTGTTTCCGTGAATCAATGTCAGCACGTATTACCGAACGATTTCGTGAACAAACCTCATCAATGAAGGATCAATGACATCGTATTCGAGTTTGGGGTGAGTGTTGTGCATGTGCACATGCGTGACATGCTGAGCTAACCGTTCGTCGTCTTCGCGTGTTGGCTTGTCCAGAATCAAGAACAGGAGGTCAAAACGCGACAGGAGCGCAGCAGGCAAGTTGATGTTTTCCACTGGAGATACCTTAGGGTTGTAGCGTCCATAGAGCGGATTCGCGGCGGCGAGAATGGATGTCCGAGCATTAAGGGTGGTTGAAATACCGGCTTTGGAGATGGAAATCGTTTGTTGCTCCATCACTTCGTGGATGGCGGTTCGATCAGCCTCTTCCATTTTGTCGAATTCATCAATGCAGCAGATACCATTGTCAGCCAACACAAGAGCACCACCCTCTAAACTCATTCTCGTCAACGCGTGGAAGACTTTTCACAGTCAGGCTACTTACCAAGAACCATTTCATCCGTGACCGGGT
This sequence comes from Boletus semigastroideus, assembly GCA_038090295.1. Classification (NCBI taxonomy): domain Eukaryota; kingdom Fungi; phylum Basidiomycota; class Agaricomycetes; order Boletales; family Boletaceae; genus Boletus; species Boletus semigastroideus. The sequence goes on along the minus strand of JBBPMK010000036.1, from coordinate 3,452 downwards.
CTCGCATGACCGCAGCTGTAAGACCAACGCCAGAGGAACCCTTTCCTGTGGTGTACACACCGCGCGGAGCAACCTTGGAGATATACTTGAGCAGCTGTGACTTCGCAACACCAGGATCACCCATGAGACACATGTTGATGTCACCACGAATCTTCATTCCGTCCCCCAGCGTTTTCGTGACCCCCCCTACCAGTAACAGGAGGAGTGCCTTTTTCACGTCTTGGTGTCCATAAATCTCCGGAGCGATGCTTTGAGCGAGTTTGTTGTATAACGCGGGGTCGCGCTGCATATCAGCAATCTGTGCCTGTATATGGGGCGTGATTTCCATATCACTATACTGTTTCTTCAGCTGATGGATGTGTTGCACTTCCAAGTAGGTATCGGTCAGCAGTCCTGCTCGGATGGCCTGGTATCCAGTATATGGTATAGGGAGGAAAATGCCTCCAAGATGAACTACGTCTCCGGGATTCATCATGCGAACGAGGCTGCCATTCACATGGACTGTCATTGATCTGGGGATGTGACCGACTGGGACTTGGTCTGCCTGCAACAGGTTGATTTTTAAAACAAGTCAATGAAGGATGGAATACAGGCAAACCATTTCCTGGATCTTGACTTCCTGGAACGGACTGAAGCGACAAGCGCGCGTCTGCATGTGTAAAGATCCGCGCACGCCATTCTTTTTGCATTCATTCTCGTTCTGACAGTCAGCGATTAGCGAAAATGTCTTGCTCGAGATTTGCTGAAACGTTTCTGAGCCACACACGTCACACGTGTAGGCGTTTACGAGAAGGAGAGGTTTGACTTCTGAGACACGAGTGACGATTCCACGAACAGTAATTAGCCGCCCCAGGTGTACGCCCTTGACGTCACGGACTGCCAGTGCAACGTCTGATCGCAGAGGCTGAAAGTAGAGATTACTACAGTGATGATCAGTGTGATGCGTGTCGCATAGTGGTGATGACACGCACTACCGCCGCAAGAGATGGTCGGGAAAGCCTTCTTGGGCCCCTTCAGTCTGCTCATTCCGTTCACGTCGTTGGTGGAGGATAACATCAATAACCTCGTCGTGTTCACTTATGTCTTTGGTCGGAGTTGGAATGAGTTTGTCTATGGCTTCGCAGAACAGCTGAACATAGCGCCTAGTGTTATTTTGGACACGAGTTACAAGTCCGTAGACGGTTTTCTCGTGCTTCAGAGAGAAGATAATAGTAAGACAGATTGCCCGATGAGCGAAAACCTGAAGCCCTCGCCTGATGGATGTCTTCGAGATCAACCGTTAGCATCTGCTGCTCGCGGTTCGCTATTCGTTGCTGAATGCCAGTCACCGAAATAGAGCGCGCTGGACCAGGAGAAACATACCAGCTGTTGCATATATTTGAGTCCCTTCGCACGGGAACCAGCGTGATCATCGTCGTCGTCGTCGTCGTCGTCACTCAGTGCAATATTTGCGAAATCCCGATCCAAGTCCTTGTCATGGCCGACATATGTTGAAAGGAAGTTGCGTATTTTGTCTGCGACGGATGAGGGGTCCGTAATGTGAGAGGCGCTATTACACGCACCCAATTCCTCGTCGTAGTTTATATCGATCTTGACGACTGGCAGAGACATGTCAATCACGGTGCTGTTGGCCTTGGTCGCGTCCCAAAAACGCGTCTGTCACACAGTAGTCACAATGTTACAATGTATTTTTAGTCACGTGAGCATATACGCGAGCGCGTTTTTGTCAGGTAACTAGTGCGAGCAGGACGCAAACTTCTTAACTGCGCCTGTACACATGGACGTATCTCTTGCTGTCACGGAATATGTTCAGAACCAGGTCGGCCAAGTGTTGAAAGAGATGGAGACACTCGAATGGTCAGATTCGGTACACACTCGCATGGACGACTCTGCAGATCACGCGGCACGACAAATCCTCAAGGAAAAAATCTCGTCCTTGTAGTCTGGTATTCTTACTGGCCCGCATGGCTCGCGACTCAAGTCAGATCCAGCATGGTTGCCAGAGTATCTTGTCTCCGCCAAAATTCCCCGTGATAAGCTCAAAAAAACCCTACCGTCACTCTTCAGACTTGGACATTTGCAACATTGTTTGGAGACACGAGGTCACTGGAATTGTCGCACTTTCACCGTTCAATAATCATCTAGATTCGGACGCCTCTGCTACTACCTTCGTAACACCTGGAGCATCTACCAGTCGTGAGAGTCTCTAGGCGGCTGGCCAGAATGGTAGGGGCTTCATGACTGCTACGCATTGTCTCCAAGAATTGGTGGAAAAGGCGCAGCAGGAATCCATGGATGTATCCCTTGGCATCTCCTTCAGGGTCGGCCATGACGTAGGCGAAGTGAGTTGGGAAAAACCCGTCTGCTCATCCTGCTCGCGGTCGATCGTCGTCAAACTTATTTCCGCTCTCCCTCGATCTAATGGAGAGGAAAGGTGAGTATCTTCAGAACGATCAACATTGCTTTGGTTATCTTCTCCCTAGCGTTAACCGAGCAAGATGTTGCTATAGAAGTCGCGTCCATATCAAGACGTCGGATGATGTTCCACATGTCTAGACCGAAGGCTACAATGAAATGCGAGAACAACGTGCGGCAAGGTCAGTTCCGCGAAAAGTCCCTTATAGGACCCGATGAAGTTTCCATCCGTTATTGTTGGTCTTCCAAGAAGTATCACGCCGGGGGCCATATTCTGCGGTACTTTCGGCTTATTTAAGCCGACCCGTCTCTGGAGGGTTCCTAATGCTCTATTCGAAATCTTCGAAACCCCTGGAGATGTCCCACTCTTCTATTATCGCGGCCAGCTTATGCCTGGCGTTCATACTGGTCTGGCCCAATCTGGTATCAATCACCATGGAACCCTGGAAATCTGTCCCAAAACCTCCCAGGTGAAGGAAGACCACCTTCTCTATCAGCGCTATCAGCATCTGTTTCAGGAAGCGATCCAATATGCTTTTTGCCAGCTGCCGGAACTTGCTGTTGAACTAGCATGCGACATGATGGAGCGACTCGAAGGTGATGGGCCTAGGTGCTTCAACATGTTTGCTCCAAAGCAGGGGCGCTATGCCGCGAACCGCTCTGCGTTCTGCGCTGCTTGGCGGCGGATGCGCCCTGATGACCCACACACCAAGCAAATCCATCCATACGCCGAATCGGCGCTGGAAGATTATCGATTAATGAGGAGTTTAACATGATTGGTCAACCTGTACCCGACGAAGTCATAGACCAATCAATCGTGCCATCGGGGGCCTACATTCCTATCAAGATATTCCTATATCGCCGAGGATGTCTCGCTGCATCGGCGTGGAGTCGGCAGCGGCTTCGTCGGCTTTGTCCCATCCCATCGCGCGCTTCTTTATGTCTTCCCATGGGCTACAAACTCGGATGTCGTCATGGTGGACTACACGAACTCGTACCCGAGGATCTCGTGGGACGACAAACTAAACAATTTGTCC